>LR538256.1:89690-129607 GCA_900883565.2 Caenorhabditis panamensis
CTCTCTCTCTCTCTGTCTTTCTTACAAGCTCTTTTGAACAAAAAACCAGGAGAGTAACAACAGAAACTTTTATTCAAAAGTTTAATAACGGGCCACGGTGGCAGCAAACTCCTGTGCAGCGATTTTCATTGCCTCGCATCTATCGTTTTGCTCGACGATAGTTGTTTCATGGGCGCGGATTGTCTCGGCTTGCGCGTAGAGTTGGTCGTCTTTCGCATCAACTTCTGCCACTGAAAAAGAAACTGGAAAGTTTGACATTTTTTCAAAACTAACGATCTTCTTCTTGGTCCAAGTTTGTGGCGAGCATCGTGTATCTTTCGATGACTGAAAAAAAAACCTAGATTCTTTATCACTAAACCACAACTTACACTTGCATCTGTTTTCCCATTGCTCTTGCAGGAGCTCCTGCTTTCCGGCCTCGAGTCTTCTTTTTCTTTCCTTTGAAAGAGGCCGTTGTTCCAATTTTTGGTCGATCTGGTGCATAGCCTTTTCTTTTTCTTCGGTCTTCAGATAGGAGGCTTTTGCAATTGCAACCTTGTTGACTTTCCAGACAACGGCGAGCTGGCGGCTGGCCGTAGACTCCCCTGCTCCCTTGAACTTCTAGAATCACAAATTGTTTCAAATAGAAAACAGCACCAAGTACCTTCACATAGTAAACGGGGTCACTCTTGAAATGACTCTCGTTGAGAGTGACCTCGGTGTTGAAGTTGACGACGTCTTCAGCTTCTTCAATTTCCTCCACCTCCTCCTCATCTTCTTCTTCGTCTTCTTCCTGCAAGCAGTGTCATGAATAAGTATAAAACAGGATTAAGTTTTTTTGAAAAGTATCTATAAACTTTCAATTGACTGACCTCGTAGTTCGCTCTCTTTGGCGGAGGTTTGTCGCCCAAGCTCTCGGATCCTGGAGACTTCATCTGAAAACCATCTAATGAGAGAGATGTACATAACGAAAAATACCTTTTTTGGTTCTTCGTCCATAAAGGATATATAACCTAAAAATTCAGAAATTGAGAGAAGAAGAACAGTAGAGAGCACAATACACAAAGACACTGCAAAATATTCCGCGAAAAACGCTTGAAAACTTGAAAAATTGACAAATTTAGGCCAGAAATTTGGAACTTTCCAGAAGAAGTCGGGATTGGTGGACTAGGAAAAGTTCGGCCACGAAAGTTAGGCCACAAATTGGGCGCGGTATTTGAGTTTGGAAATTTCTAGGCCATCTGGGCGAAAGAGAGTGGGAAAGTTGGAGAGTGTATGAAAAGGTAGGGAGAGATGGGAGGGTGCCAGACGAACAGGCTGGTAGTTAATGAAGAGCGGGAAGGAACAACGCGTTTTTCCTACTGTATTGGTGAAGTGTAAGAAGAAATCTACTAAAAGGAATCTAGTTTTGTATTTTTGGCGGAGAATAGAATCCTGAAAGTACTCGAAATCCCAAAAAAGTTTCCAAAAATTTTCGGAAAGCTGAATTTTTAGACTTTCTAATGTCATGAGAGACCATTTTATAGAAGGAAAAATTGATAATCCTTATCTGTTCTATTTTTGAACAACTTTTTAGCAAAAAAATCGACAAAAAACGACCAAAAACTCGGAAAAATGACAAATTTGGGCCTAAAAATTGGAACATTCCAGAAGAAGTCGGTGATTGGTGGACTAGAAAAAGTTCGGCCACGAAAGTTAGGTCACGAATTGGCGCGGTTTTTGAATTTGGAGATTTTTGTTTAATCCGGAAGAAAGGGAAGGACAGAGCTGCTAAAATAAGTCTAGTTTTTCATTTTTGATGGGGAAGACAATTTTGAAAATACTCAAAATCCCAAAAAAAATTTCAAAAAATTTCAAAAACCTGAATTTTTGGACTTACTAATGTCATGAGGGACCATTTTATGAAAGAAAAATGGATAATCCTCACAAGTTTTATTTTTGAAAAACTTTTCAGCAAAAAAATTGGCAAAAAATCGGCAAAAAACGACCGAAAACTCGAAAAAATGACAAACTTGGGCCTAAAAAATGGAACTTTCCAGAAGAAGTCGGTGATAGGTGGACTAGAAGAAGTTCGGCCACGAAAGTTAGGCCACCGAGGTTAGGCCACGATAGTTCGGCCACAAATTGGGCGCGGTATTTGAATTTGGAAATTTCTAGGCCATCTGGACAAAAGAGAGTGGTAAAGTTGGAGAGTGTATGTAGAGGTAGGGAGAGATGGGAGGGTGCCAGACGAACAGGCTGGTAGTTAATGAAGAGCGGGAAGGAACACCGCGTTTTTCCTACTGTACGAGTGGAGTGTAAGGAGAAAGCTGCTGAAATAAGTCTAGTTTTTCATTTTTGATGGGGAAGAAAATTTAGAAAATACTCAAAATCCCAAAAAAAAATTTCAAAAATCTGAATTTTTGGACTTTCTAATGTCATGAGGGATCATTTTATGAAAGAAAAATGGATAATCCTTATTTGTTTTATTTTTGAGAAACTTTTCAGCAAAAAAATTGGCAAAAAATCGGGAAAAAACGACCAAAAACTCGAAAAAATGACAAACTTGGGCCTAAAAAATGGAACTTTCCAGAAGAAGTTGGTGATAGGTGGACTAGGAGAAGTTCTTCCACGAATTAGGGCGCGATATTCGAATGCTGAGATTCCTAGGCCATCTGGGCAGTAGATGGTGTGGAGGGGAAGGAGTGGAGGGTACCAGACGAACAGTGTGGTAGAAAAGGGAGGGATGGGAGGGGCCTCTGCGTCTCTCCGACTGTTCGAGTGAGGTAAACTTTGCGCGCTTCGGAAGAAAGGAATTTCCAAGACTAAAATACTAATATGGCTTAAAATTTATATCCTATCGTCTGGGCAACTCTAAACAGTTCCATTTTCTGTTTACAGGTTTTTTATAACTCAACTAGCTTTTCTGATATTGACAGCATTATCTTGCTGAACTGAAAAAACTGGAAAAATCTGAACAAAATCAAACCAAAAATGACCCTATCTTCTGAAAAATGGTGAATTGTAAAATTTTTCTCTTAAAAGTTTTTTGATATTGTTATTGGTTTCCCCGGTATGCAGAGCATTACAGATATCTCCAGTGATCAACTGATTTTGCGCAGAGTATAAGAAACCTGTGCTTGGAAAATCTTGAGATTGAGAAAAGATATCAAAAAACGTTCAACTGCGAAATTGTAGCTCTCAAAATTTGCAACATTTTTTAGTTGATAGTGTTTTGATATCTTTTATGGATCTAGAGTTATCATTCAAACCGAAAATGCATTCTTTGAGAAACAAGATTGTCTGTGGAAATATTATATAATGGTTCTGTAGCTGATACTTTCGCATTTATTGAAATTGACTGCGACGCTGGTAAACAGAACATCTATTAGAACACTTTATTTTGAAAATAAATATGTAATTTGCTGTAAGAAAACGATGATGAAGATATTGTATTGAAGTCCATGTCGAATATTTGGCAACTTCATTTTGACATTATCGTTTCCGCAACCATTATTCTCTGTAACTCTCCATGTTTCGCCAATTGTCTTCGATTTCTTCTCACCGTAGTTTTCCTCCTACACGAGATTGATTTCGCAACAGTTCTGTACTGGAATGACATGAAGAAACATATAAAAACATGCGCGGTTGAGTTCAAAGTGACGAGAATTACAAAGAACGCGTCCAAAACCATGAGCATATCACTGAAAGTTCATAATTCACCTGCTTTTTTTCTGAATCCAACTCACTAGATGAATGGGGTGCTATTGAAATATCCTCGTACCAAAGAATACATTCCAACTGGTGTTTCAGAGATGAAAAACCCAATAGTCATTATCAAAATCAGACTGTTCGTGTTCTCGGTTTTCTCCTTGTTATTATGACCCAGTTCTTGTTGCTTCTTTCTTATTTTTCGTAGCTCTAGGACCAAGAGAATTGTAAGAGTAGGATAGGCGATTGGTGGGATCCAACTCAAAAGAGCACTAGCTAAGAATTGCCAGGTAGAATTGGGAGGGACTAGGGTATATCGCTGGTATGTATAGTTTAGAGGGGTTTGCTCACAACTAAATTATTTGGTAGTTCAAAAATAACAATGCTATCACTTACTTCTCATTATCACCCAATGGTCTTACTGAGAAGTCAAAATGGATTAGTGTCAACCAAGCCATCCAGATCACAAAATTGATGATTATAGTCCAAAATGCTGCTGTCCACTTGGATAACTTGTTGACAGTTTGATTCATTGGAAAAGCAATTGCCAAGAACCTATACATAGTCATTATCAATGCCACATAGGCAGAAATCCTTCGACAAGCTCCTCTGACAACCAACCCAAAGATCCATTGATACCAGACTTGGAAAAGTGTGCCACCATTATGACAGTCATCTTGATATCCACTGATAAACTCCAAATCTATATAATAAACGAAATCAATAGCACCGACTAGAATGTCAGCTATGCAAATGCCGATAAGCATGACAAATGTGGAGCTGAATCGGAGATTTCTGTGTAGCAGCATGATCAAGTGCACAGTGTTCACTGCGATTGAGAACGGGATCATGTAGAAGTTGGCATAGTTGAAGAAGACGTGCAGAAATTTCAGAATTGGGTTTTGTATTGGCTGGGCTAACATTTTTCCAGCAGAGATTAGATTGAAATGACGAATGAGTTAGTCTTTTGTATGAATGTTTATCAGAGCACTTTAGAATAATACCACCTTTGAAGGTGCTTATTATACTGGATATGGCACTTTTAGTATCACATGACCAACCCAGGTGCTCTTTATAGCCCAAAGATCTGTCGCTCGGACTACATACACTGACACTAATAGAAAAAAACAGCTGCTTTCATAACCGTAAATAGAATTTTCGATTCGGGAGGTATACGGAAGTTTGTTTTTCAGCTGCTTATACATACTAATCAAGTGGACTTTTTGGTAAAAAAATAACTGCGTTCGGGGAGAATCGAACCGTCGAATGCTTGGAAGGCATCCATGATGACCACTACACCACGAACGAAAGAGACAGAGATTTAGATATTCTGGATCAGGAGATGCTTAGCTATTCAATGATATATGGATCTCCCTTCATTTCGAAACATTTTTGACAACGTATCACTGATCAATACTATGAATTTACTCAATAGTCCAGGTGTCGGAGAGACAACCACTTTTACGACCCCTTGTGTCCCAATCCGTTGTCCACCTGCGAGAGATCAATACATAAGGCGACCACTTGACAATGTGCTAATGTGTTGGTGACGCGCTGTCTGTTGCGCGCTGTCTGTCACGCACTGTCTGTTACGACAGTGGCACGATCAATAGTGCTTGCTCAATACTGGTTTTCAGTCATTCATTCTATTCATTCATTCGTTCATTCTAACCTTGCGCTCTCCGATTCCTCTCTACTTTCTTCATCGTATCGATTTTTACGCGTTCTCCTTTCTTTTTCTCCGCTTAATGGACTCAATTTTCAGCCCGTCAAACTTCAACGTAAGTTTAACAACCACTCGGAGCACGGACTCTTGCTCTGTAAGGGATCCACACCGGGTGTGTTGATTGGTAAGTTGGGATCGGTTGGAGCACGGACTCTTGCTCTGTAGGGGATCCACACCAGCCGACACCCGGTATGCTGTGGAAGAAAGAAGAAAGAAGACAGAAGAACGACGAAGGAGGATCAGGTTGGGTGCGTGTGGGTTGGTGGTGGGAAAACTTGATTTTTTTGAAATATAATAAAACTTTCATTTCTTAAATTCGTTGTGTTGAAACATCTTACATACAAAATCAATGTCTAAAAGACAAATTATTAATGAAAACTTGAAAAACACAGAGAAAGAAAGAAGATAGAAGACCAGGTTGGCTGCGTGTGGGTTGGTGGTGGGCCAAGTGAGTTTGACAACAGTACAGAGAGAATACAATGAATAGAGGAAAAAGTTAGACATCAATCCGCCTTATGAAGGAGTGGAGATATGTTATGGGAAGATGGCTGGGATAAAGAAAATAAGAGATAGACAATGTTACAGTGAGAGAAAACATAAACAAAACTCACTTTATACATCAAACTCGCTTTTACCGTCATTTGAAACCCATCTTCTGTTCAGTTTGTTTGAGTGTTGCTTCTTGATATAATTATCTGGAAAAAGTACAATTCCGATTGCACTCTGTTATTAATTAGTACCGTTTCTTTTTTCCTACAAAACAAAGATTTTGCAACAGTTCGGTATTGAGAGGATAAGAAGTAGCAGATGAGAATGTGTAGTGTTGAGTTCAGCGTGATCAAAAGGACATAAAAACTACCCAAAGTTGTTGCCAAGTCACTGAAATTATACAATTAGAAATAAGCAGGTTCAGATCTTCACAAACGCTAGATATGGAGAACTTTTGAAAACCCAATTGAAGAACGGAAGTGATGCCGATGGAGTTTCGGCGAGAAAAAAGGTGATTGCCATAAAAACGATCAGTTGATTGGTGTTTTCCGTTTTCTCATTGTTAGAATTACTCAATTTACGTTGTTGAATTTTGATCTTGCGCAATTGGAGAACAAGAGCAGTTGTAAAAACTGGATATAATAATGGCGGGGTTAAGCTAACAAAACTACTGGCAAAAGTCTCCCAAGTAGGATAATTTGTGAAAACGATTGTATATCGTTGGTGAGTGTAGTTGAGGGGGATTCCTTCACAGCTGAACAAAAAATGATGAGTTGATCTTTACTAGGGCTCACTTTTCATCGTCTTTCAATGGTTGCAGTTCCACTTCATAATGTAGAAAGACAATCCAACCCAGCGAAATTATGAACGTAACTACCATAGTCCGAAAGGCCGAGGACAAGCTGGTAAGTTTGTTCATAGTCTGGTTCATTGGAAATGCTACCGACAACGTTCTGTACACTGTCATGAACAAAGCCAAATAGGATTGAAACTTGCGAAAGATTCCTCGAATAACTGTACCAAAAATCAACAAATAAAACCCTCGAAAATAAGTTCCTCCTCCATAACAGTCATCTTCAAAGCTCGAAAGAAGATCCATATCCATATAATAATAAAAATCAGTTACTCCAATATAAATATCTGCTATACAAATACCAATCAGCATCAAGAATATGGAACTAGAACGGAGGTTCTTGTGAAAAAGAACAATCAAATGTAAAATGTTAAGTAAAATTGAAAATGGCAGTAAAACAAAGTTGATTATATCTAGATAGAAATATATCGATTTCATAGTTTCATTTTTAACCGGGATTGGAAGCATTTTGCTTATAACAAAGATTACAACTTGGGAAAGAGTGTTGGCAGACAGGCGGAACCAAGAAAACCTAATAACAAGTCTAAAGTGACATTTATGTAGAAAATTACAAGTCTAGGTAATATGATTACCACGTGAGCAGGTGTTATTGGATTTTGAGTCAGAAAAAAATGGTTCTAGCTTGGATCTAGACTTACAAGACCGATAATAAAGAAAATTACATATTTTCATTCCTTTCCTAGCACAAAGATCTTTTAGAAAATTAGGGAAAATTCTTTCACGAATGCAATCAATTTCTAAAACTTTCCTAAAGAGCACACAGGTGAGCAGCGCTCAATTTGTCTGAGTATTGCTTTTTGTTAAAATTATCTGGAAAAAGTCCAATTCCGATTGCACTCTGTTATTAATTAGTACCGTTTCTTTTTTCCTACAAAACAAAGATTTTGCAACAGTTCGGTATTGAGAGGATAAGAAGTAGCAGATGAGAATGTGTAGTGTTGAGTTCAGCGTGATCAAAAGGACATAAAAACTACCCAAAGTTGTTGCCAAGTCACTGAAATTATACAATTAGAAATAAGCAGGTTCAGATCTTCACAAACGCTAGATATGGAGAACTTTTGAAAACCCAATTGAAGAACGGAAGTGATGCCGATGGAGTTTCGGCGAGAAAAAAGGTGATTGCCATAAAAACGATCAGTTGATTGGTATTTTCCGTTTTCTCATTGTTAGCATGACTCAATTTCCGTTGTTGAATTTTGACTTTGCGTAATTGAACAACCAGAACAGTTGTGAAAACTGGGTAAAGTAATGGTGGAGTTGATGTTACAACGCTACTGACAAAAACCTGCCAAGAAGAATCAGGGAAAACAATTGCATACCGTTGGTAGGTGTAATTGAGAGGGATTCCTTCACAACTGAAACAACACAAAGTTATGAATCAATGTTTACTAGTGCTCACTTCTCATCATCTTTCAATGCTTCAAGTTTTAATTCAAAATACAGCAAGACTCCATAACCAAAACAAATAATGTACGTGACTATCATAGTCCAGAAGGCAGAGGACAAGTTTGTAATATTTTTCACAACCTGTTTCATCGGAAATGCTACCGACAAAGTTCTGTACACAGTCAGGAATAATGCCAAATAAGATTGAAATTTTCGGAACACTGATCGAAAAAAAGTGCCAAAATACAACAGATAAAAGCTTTGAAAATAAGTTCCTCCTCCATAACAATCATCTTCAAAATTTGACAGAAGATCCATATCCAGATAGTAATAGAAATCAGTTACTCCGATATAAATATCGGCTATACAAATACCAATGAGCATCAGAAATATAGAACTGGAACGGAGATTCTTGTGAAAAAGAACTATCAAATGTAGGATGTTGAGTGAAATTGAAAATGGCAGTAAAACAAAGTTGATTATATCCAAACAGAGAAAAATCGTTTTTAAAAGTTCGTTTCGAATAGGAGTTGGGAGCATTTTGCTTATGAGAAAGACTAGATTTGAGACGAAATTGTGAGTAGGGTAGACAGGCGGAACCAAGAAAACCTAATAACAAGTCAAAAGTGATATTTATGTTAAAAACTACAAGTTTGCCAGATATGATTATCACGTGAGCAGGTGTTATTGGATTTTGAGTCAGAAAAAATGGTTCTAGCTTGGATCTAGACTTTCAAGGCCGATAATAAAGAAGATAATTGCATATTTTCATTCCTTTCCTAGCACACAAAGATCTTTCAGAAAATTTAGAAAAGTTCTTCGATGAATGCAATGAATTTTTAAAGATTTTTCTGTTGAGCACACAGGTGAGCAGCGTTCAACTTGTCTGAGTATTGCTTCTTGATACAATGATCTGAAAAATTACATTTATAACTTTTCTTTGTTTCCAATGAGTACCGTTTCTTTTTTCCTACAAAACAAAGATGTTGCAACAGTTCGGTATTGAGATGAAAGAAAGTAGCATATGAAAATATGAAGTGTTGAGTTCACTGTTAACATCAAAGCAAAGAGACTACTCAATGTTTGCGCCAAATCACTAAAACCACACAATTAGAACAAACCAAGTTCAATTATTCACTGACGATAGAAATTTACTCTTTTTGAAAACAAACTTGAACATCGGATACAAAGCCGGTGGAGTTTCAGCCACAAAGAATGTTATCGCCATGAACACAATAAGTTGATTGGTGTTTTCGGTTTTCTCATTGTTAGTTTGATTACTCAGTTTTCGCTGTTGAATTCTAATCTTGCGTATTTGGAAAATGAGAATAGTTGTGCAAATTGGGTACAATAATGGTGGAATTATACCGACAATAGTAGTTACAAAATACTGCCAAGTAGAGTTTGGATAAGCAATTACATATCGTTGGTAGGTGTAGTTGAAAGGGACTCCTTCACAACTGAAAACCGAATATCCATAAATTAAAGTTGACCAGTACTCACTTCTCATCATCTTTCAATGGTACAAGTCTCATTTCATAATATAACAAGATTCCATAGGCCAACGAAAACATACAGGTGATTATCATAGTCCAAAGTGCGGAGGATAAACTAACGATTTTCTGCACTTTCTGGTTCATGGGAAATGCTATCGACAGAGTTCTGTATACTGTCATAAACAGGGCCAAGGAGGTTTGAAATTTCCGAAACGCTACTCGAAGAAACGCACCAAAAAACAACACATAAAACCCTTGGAACCAAGTTCCTCCTCCATAACAGTCATCTTCGAAATTTGACAGAATATCAACATCCAGATAGTAATAGAAATCGGTTACTCCGATATAAATATCTGCTATACAAATACCAATCAGCATTAGGAATATAGAACTGGAACGGAGGTTTTTGTGAAAAAGAACTATCAAGTGTAGAATGTTGATCAATGTTGAGAGTGGCAGGAAAATAAAGTTTATTATGTCCAGATAGAAAAATATAGATTTCAAAGTTTCATTTCCAATTGGGACTAGACCCATTTCTCTTGTGACAAAAATCGAAACTGAGAAAAGATTGTTGACAGACAGGCGGAACCAAGAAAACCTAATCACAAGTTGAAAGTGATATTTATGTAGAAAATTACAAGTTTGCCAGATATGATTATCACGTGAGCAGGTGTTATAGATTTAGTGTTAGACAGAGTGGTTCTGGTTTGGTTCTGGACTTACAAGACCAAATAGAGAGAAAACTACATACATTTTGGGAACCATGAAGTGAATTATAGTTTTGTCAACTTATGAGATCTTGGGAATGTTTCAAGTTGTATCTTTGTAATTAACAATTTTTTGATATTTTCAACGACTGTCTTCAATGCTGGAGGGATACGGACGTTTCGTTTGCAGCTGCCTATGCACACCAAAAACCAAGTTTAAAATGGAATTTTTATTCAAAAAGTTACTGCGTTTGGGGGGAATCGAACCCCCGTCGAATGCTTGGAAGAAAGCAGACGGAGTATCAAATGCACCGGGAACGTTTTGAAATTTAGCTATAGACTGCTGAAGTCTACGAAGAAATGAAGTCATGAGAATGATGAGAAAGATTTGTCTCGACTTGCAGAGAGTCAAAAAGACACCTCCAAGGCAACCCATATTTTGTTTGCAGTTTCATCTGTTCTTGTGTGCACATTGGAAACTAAGAAAGCATTCGTATGAAATGAAAAAAATAGCACTCAATGCACCAAATCCGTGTGGTTTCAATTACTAGACTTGCCAACATACATAGATTTTCTAACACCACCCCCTCTCCTCCACCTCTCTTTTTGCCAGTCTGAGGTCAAATTGGTCAATACAAAGATGCCCCGCCGCCTAGCGATGATATTGGAGATCAATCCCATTCAGTCATTCTTCTATTTTTCTTTCCTGCTGTCTGGTGACCCGCTGCATGTTCTCTTGATTATCGATTTTCCAATTTCTTTTCGTTTTCTATTTCGTTATCTTTTTTGCTTCTCTCTCTCTCTCTGGCACTTGATGACGATTCAATCGATGACCAGAGTGTGACTGGCTTTGAAGGGATCTGATTTGAGTGTGACTCCTCTTCTTACCGCTTTGTTTATCTCTTCTGGCACTTTATGAAGATTCAATCGATGACCAGAGTGTGACTGGCTTTGAAGGTTTCCGATTTGAGTGTGACTCCTCTCTCTTTTCGTTTCGTTTCTCTTTCTTCTTCCATCTTTTCTGGCACTTAATAACGATTCAATCGATGACCAGAGTGTGACTGGCTTTGAAGGTTTCCGATTTGAGTGTGACTCCTCTCTCTTTTCGTTTCGTTTCTCTCACTTCTTCCATCTTTTCTGGCACTTAATGACGATTCAATCGATGACCAGAGTATGACTGGCTTTGAAGGTTTCCGATTTGAGTGTGACTCCTCTTCTTTTTGCTTTTTTTATCTCTTCTGGCACTTGATGACGATTCAATCGATGACCAGAGTGTGACTGGCTTTGAAGGTTTCTGATTTGAGTGTGACTCCTCCTTTTGTCGCTTTGTTTCTCTCTCTTCTTCTCTCTCTTCTGGCACTTTATGACGATTCAATCGATGACCAGAGTGTGACTGGCTTTGAAGGGATCTGATTTCAGTGTGACTCCTCTTCTTTTTGCTTTGTTTATCTCTTCTGGCACCTAATGACGATTCAATCGATGACCAGAGTGTGACTGGCTTTGAAGGGATCTGATTTGAGTGTGACTCCATGCTTGGAAGGCATTCATGCTGACCATTACACCACGAACGCGTGTTGGAAAGACAGGAATAAAACGATGACAAGAGCGGGAGGTTTGAAGCCATCCCGCTGCAGAGAAAGAGAGACATTTTAGCTTTATTCAACATTTGCGCGGAACGGAAAAAGCAGAGAGGGGATGACATAGTTAAACCAAATGAACAATAATCAATCTTTTTTGGTTCAATTTGATTGTGTATTACTCCTTGATACAATCATCTGAAAAAAGAAAATGTGACCTTTTGAAAATATAACATCCTACCGTTTCTTTTTTCTTACAAAACAATGATTTTGCAACAGTTCGATATTGAGATGATAAAAAATAGCATATAAAAATGTGAAGTGTGGAGTTCAATGTCACCAATAGAACAAAAAAACTATCTAAAGTTGTTGCCAAGTCACTGAAATCACACTACTCAGAAAAGAAGACCTGGTTGTCTACCAACAATAAAAAACGGTCGTTTCTGAATAATCCTTTCATGAAAGAATAAGATGCACTTGGAGTTTCAGCCACAAAAAATGATACAGCCATGGAAACAATCAGTTGATTGGTGTTTTCCGTTTTCTCGTTGTTAGTTTGACTCAATTTACGTTGTTGAGTTTTGATCTTGCGTAATTGAAAGACTAGAACAGTTGTGAAAATTGGGTAGAGCATTGGTGGGATGATGCTCATTATACCAATGACAAAATGTTGCCAAGTAGATGTCGGATAAACAATTGCATATCGTTGGTAAGTGTAGTTTCTGGGGGTTTCTTCACAACTGAAACATTGAAAGAAACATGTGTTGATCTGTTTCTCGTTTTACTTCTGATCATCTGCCAATGCTTCAACTTTAAATTCATAATTTATCAAGACTCCAAAAGCCAGCCAAATAATAAAAGTCACAATCATTGTCCAGAGAGCTGAGGAGAAGCTTATCATTTTCTTAATTGTTTGATTCATAGGAAACGCAACTGATAATGATCGAAAAACAGTCATGAACACAGCTAAGAATGCTTGAAATCTACGGAAAACAAGTCGTAGGAAAAAACAGCAAATCCACAAATAAAATGCTTGAAACCAAGTTCCTCCTCCATAGCAGTCATCTTCAAAGTCTGACAGAAGGTCCATATCCAAATAGTAATAGAAATCGGATGCTCCGATGTAAATATCTGCTATACAAATACCGATCATCATCAGGAATATGGAACTGGAACGGAGATTCTTGTGAAAAAGGACTATCAAATGTAGAATGTTGAAGAAAATTGAGAATGGCAATAATGCAAAGGTGGTCATGTCTAGATAGAAATATATTGATTTGTCTAGATAGAAATATATTGACAACTTGAGAAAGAGTCTTGGCAGACAGGCGGAACCAAAAAAACCTGATAACGAGCCGAAAGTGATTATTATGTAGAAAATTACAAGTCTGGGTGATATGATTATCACGTGAGCAGGTGTTATTGGGTTTTGAGTCAGACAGAAATGTTCTAGTTTGCGCCTGGATATACAAGACCAATAAGTGAGAAAACTACATATTCCGTTTCTCTATTATTGAGTTCAAAAAGACATGTTAGCAACCTCACACGCTGTTTCTTTACGTCATTTCTTAAGTATGTACATGTGAACTTCATGATAATAAGCTTTTTAAAAGTGGTTCTTACACCGAACAAGCACTTTTAGTGCCACATGACGAACCCGAGTGCTTCTTGAAACCCAAAGATCTCTTGCTCGGACTAACCTGCCACTAATAGAGAAAAACAGCTGATTTTATTTTCGTAAATAGAATTTTTAACTCTGGAGGTACGCGGAAGTTCATTTTCCAGCTGTTTATACACACCAAAAATCAAAATTAGAATAGACTTTTTATTTAAAAAGTTACTGCGTTCGGGGGGAATCGAACCCCCGTCGAATGCTTGGAAGGCATCCATGCTGACCATTACACCACGAACGCACATTGAAGAGACAGGGAGAAGCCGATGAAAAGAAAGGGAAGATTGGTGTTGTTTCGCTGCGGCGGAAAATGAAAAGATATTATCGCGGTCAGAGGAATACGCAAGGGAGAGAAGGAAAAGAGATCGAACATTTCATGGTGAGATAACTGTGCTAGCTGTATTTTGCACATCCTATTTGCGGCAATCTTGGTTTCTAAACTATGACTAACCAGAGAAGCTTCTATATTTTTAAAATTCCGAAATTTTCTACAGTCATCATGACGAAATACTGAATTGAGGACATACATAAGTGTGAAAAGAGGGAAAGCGTTGGTGGTGACTAATCTAGGCCAATGTAGCAGCCTCAAAGCTTCAGGAACAAGTTACAAAGCTATTCTTTTTCACATTAATTCATTTACAGAGAAAAGATTAAGGAATATATATATTTTTTTAAATTCATCAAAATTAACGATGCAAGATTTTCAAATTCCAAACATGTGTACTTCTGGTTTGTCTCGTGAAGCGGGCCTTGTGTTCGAACCCATAGACGTTTCTGGAGTATTGGCTGATCTGGACCTTCTTCTCAACAAACACAGCCCCAGCTCCAAATAGTTTTGTGCTTCAATCCGTCTTTGACTTTGATAGATCTCATGATTCTAAAATCAGAAATCGATTGGGAGTTGGTATGAGTCATTGAACTATTTCTGATTTTTGAAAACATTGAGAGGATTTTTGAGGTTTATGACAGAATTCTTTTGATATCAGGATCCGAAGATCCTTTTCCTATATCTGTGTCACTCAGAAGCTATTATAATTCAAAACTAACTATGTTTAAGCTCAGCTTCTCTTCGAAATCCCTGATCCCTCTTTGAAAAGTTATGTTCCATTGAAAGCAATAACCAAAATAGAGAAACCTGAAACAGATGAATACTAGTTTTGTCAGAAAAGTGGTCCACTAACCTCAGTAAAATCAAAAACCAGTCTTCATCTGGAGACTCAAGGAAACGGCTTTGACGGGGAGCAAAATTTGAAGAATGAAACAAAAATGCTGACAATAGACGAGTTGAAAGATAAGAGATACTAGAGAAAAAAAGGGGAGGAGAGCATAAAGAAAAGTGAGAGACATTAGAAATAGGCTCCGCCCCTTCGTTGCGGGCGCGTCGCGGCCAACTTGATTTCTGCACTATGACTAACCAGAGAAGCTTCTAGACTCCCAAAACTTTGAAACTATCATGACGAAATACTGCATTGAGTAAACTAAAGGAAAGGCGCAGGCAAGGAGGATGGAGTTCGTGGTCAATGTAGCAAACCGCCAAAGAAAAAATAACAATTTTTTTTGAATTTTTTTCTTATGTATTTATATTTACAGAGAAAAATGAAGACATATATAAAAAATTAATAAAATTTTTTAGTAGTTGATCTCAAGCTTTTCTTGTCTTGGTTCATCGCCTCCACCATCACTGAATCTTGGCTGCTCCTCGGTTGCTGTTGTGGCTCGATGAATTGAATCCCACTTGGGCTTCAAACTTGCTTTCATCTTTGCAAGACCTCCCTCCAGTGTCTCCTCTTGCTCTTGCAGAAACTCCGTGGTGTTTGTTGTGGGCTTTCATGCTCGCTTCAAATTTCAAAAGGCGCGAGTTGTTCTTCACTTTTTTAGCTGCTACTGGACGTTGTACGATGTGCCGCAGTGAGCCAATCCCATGCCATCTCCTTCAAAATCTTCCAGGTCTGGTATCGCCCACTTCTCCTCATTCACAACGTATTCCGGCTCTTTGCGTCTCGGAACAACTCAGAAAAGCGGTGATCGAGCACGATGGTTCTGCAAACAAACATTGGTTGGGATGAGTCATCCAATTCGTTCCAATTTTTCAAACATTAGAAGACTTTTTGAAGGTTTTTTCAAAACTTTTTGATTTTGAAACCCGAGAATCATTCTTTGGGATTTTAGATAAATAAAAAGCTATCATAAACTCCAATTTCAACTAACATAAGTTTAGACTAACCTTTTGAACACAATCCTTAATCTTCCTTTGAAATTTTACAGTCCACTGATTGAACTGATCAAAATAGAGAGACCTGAAACCGAGATTACCCAATTTGTTAAGAAGTAACTGACTAACCTCAAAGAAATCGGAAAACAGTCTTCATCTGTAGACTCAAAGAAACGGCTTTGACGGGAAGCACAATTCGAAGAATGAAACAAAAATGCTGACAATAGACGAGTTGAAAGATAAGAGAAGCTGGAGAAGAAAAGGGAGGAGAGTATGAAGAAAAGTGAGAGACACTAGAAACAGGCTCCACCCCTTCGTTGCGGGCGCGTCGCGGCCAACTTGATTTCTGCACTATGACTAACCAGAGAAGCTTCTAGGCTTTCGAAATTTCGAAGCTTTTGTACAGTCATCATGACGAAATACTGAATTGAGGAGAACGAGGGAAGACGTAGGCAAGGCGAGGGAGTTGGTGACTAATCTAGGTCACTGGAGACCTCGAAAAATAAGTATTTATTATCGCAATCCAAACTACCAAAAAAATACAATAGAGAAAATTTCAATAGAAAAACGGTGGGATTGTGTAATCGACGGACCAGTAGAACTCTGAAGTCCAAATTGCCTGTTTGATTTTCTTCCTGGCTTCTTCCAAAATTCTTGTGATTCTCTGTGGTGACAGTTTGATGATTTTGCTGAAGTGTTGGATGCGTTGAGGGTAGAGTTGTGGACTGGTCCAGTCGTATTGAAGCATGTTGATCAAATGTTGCTTCTGTAATAATAAATCTAGGGATGATAAAATAGAAAAGTATCTCACTTGCTCCGCTGAACAGTCTGATAACTTGAGGCTGCTGAAAACTTCCGTGATTGTGTCCAAGAATGTCTTGAATGTAGGGAGATGGATTTTGTAGTACTGTAAAAACTAATTTTTACCAAATCTAAAAAGATACTGACTCACCGGCTTGATTTCCGGTGTGTTCTCTGCTCTTTCTTGCATCCACATAAAAAAACCGACGGGGTCGTTCATTTCTTTTTGCTTTTCATCCAAGAACTTCCCAAATTCCACACAGTTCTTTAGGAAAGCCATTGAAAACTCTTTTCGCTCTTGTTCGGTCAATTTCACATAAACCTGAAACAATCTGTTGTCTGTCTACATTTCATTACTCTAAAAGTACCCAGTATCTTTCTCTTTTCCATCGACTGTCTTGCTCTTTCCATCTCAATCTCAGTCCCGCCGCATCTACCATAAACTCCATTCTCTTAACCATAAGACACCTGGTGTGTGATCTAAGTGCGCGTTGCATCTGCAATGATAATTTGTATTCGATGTCTGTTCCTCTACAATCCCTTACAAAATAATGATATCGCCATTGAGGAAATTCCTGTTGCAATTTGACGTAAACTGCTTGATTTGGAGTTATGACTGGGCCACTGGATTCGGGAGTTTCTCGAGAACTTGCGGAGTCCGGAAGTTTGTAAGCATGGCAGTTGTAAAATGGGGCAAGTTCTGGGTATGGGATTGGTAGTGGCTCAGGCACAAAACCAGGTGGCGTTTCCGGACGATGATGTGCTGGATAGATGAGGTCCTTCTTTGGTTTGATTTTCTTGGGCAGAGCAGGAACTTTGAATACTGGCTCGGATGGGCCAGGTTCTTGCGACGGACCAGGTTTTTCTTGAGCTACCACAGGAGTTACTGAAACATCTTCTTGAGAAGACAGAGTTACTGTTGGTTGTTTCGGTGAAGTCGGAATCGCAGAAGTTGATGCTTGAGAAAGTAACTCAAGCTGTCGTAGCTGTTGAGAAAGAGTTTGGCCCGGTGAAAAGAACATAGAATCCTGATTAACCAATTCCGGAGAAACAACAGTGGAAATTGGTTGCTCAGACTTTGGAGACAGTTGAGATCTCAGTTGTTCCAAAAAAGTAGGAGCGGAAGTGGACGGTGTCGGAAAAGGAGTTGGGGTCCGGGTGACTACTTGATCAAGCTGGCTTTGAGGAACTACATGCCCAGGGGACAGGGGCATCGGCACTTCTCCCGGGGACAGAGGCATTTGCAGTTGTCCTGGGGACAGGAGCTGAGCCGGTGGTGAAACCGGATTATTGGAAATAGGATTGAACTGTTGAATTTCTTGAGATTGAGGAATTTGTTCCGGAGACAGTTTTGCAGACTGCTGAGTCAACTGAGAAAGCAGTAGTTCCATAGGAACCGGAGTAGATGGAACCACAAAAGGAGTTGGTGTCCAAGAGACGACTTGGTTAAGCCCCGGTCCTAGAAGCGGTGAAGCTATTGGAGCCGGTGATGAAATCGGAATTTGATTGAACAGTTGGATTCCTTGAAGTTGAGCATGTTGCGGAGACAATTGAGGCATCAGTTGTTCGAATGGAGTGGGAAGCGAAGTAGATGGAGCCACAAAAGGAGTAGGTGCTCGAGAAGCTTGTGCAAACTGACAGAGGTCTTGATAAAGTTCTTGTTTTGGCGATAGGAACATCGAAGCTAGTTGAACTGTCGCTGTATCAAACTGCGGAGATTCTTGAAGCTGCTGCGGAGATGACAGTTGCTGTGATTGTTGAGTCAATTGAGAGACCAGCTGTTCGAAATTAACCGAAATGGGCGTGGTTGGAGGCACGAAAGGTGTTGGCGCCCGAGAAACTAGCTGATTCCCCAAAAGAACTGGTACTTGGAAAACTGGCTCTGGAGATACCAGCAAAGGAGCCGATGAAATCATTTCAACGTTTTGTGTTGGAAAGATCTCCTTGAGTTGCTCGAGTCCTTGTGAAATCTGCTTATCGGGAATTACAAGCACGGATGATGGCCGAGTCATTGAGAGAAATTGTGGAGACACACGGTTACCATCCTCAGGTTTCACTTGGAACATTGGAGGCGGCATGGAAATCAAGTGAGGTTTTTTCTGGATGGGTTCATCCAGAATTATGATGTCTGGAGACTCCTCTCGTGTTCTCTTGAATGGAGTTACGGCATTTCTCAGATGAGGAGCATAGTCCAATTGGAATGGTGGTCCAGTGATTTCCGGCTTGGTTTTTCCCATCTTCTTGGCTTTTGGCTCCCGGATTTTCTTGTAAGGATTCCGAGGATTTCTTGGTGGTTTTGTAGGCTTGGTGGTACCGAGTGGTGGGTTGTTGAGATTGGATTGAAGAAAAGGGAAGGAGAGTGGAAATCCGGAAGGAGGAGGAGTTGGTGAGAATCCCAAATGGTTTAGGGGACCTCCTAATGGTACTTGAAAACCGGGAATCGCTCCAAATAGGCCGTTGGCACCAATAAGTCCTTGGAGTCCCAATTCAGAAAGTTCTGATAATGGTGGTGGGTTGATTCCTTGATCACTTTTGAGATCCAATTTGGGAAACAGAGAGAAAATGTCTATGCCTGGGAACAGCGGTTGAAGTCCTCGAACGGCTTGAATCAGTTCCATCTTTGAAAACATAAGTTTCGGTCTTGGGTTTGGCGAAAGAGTGGTAGAGATTGAAGTCAAAGAAGGAGAAGCAGGAGTGATGTCAATGATTTCGGGAGATGTTGCAGTTGATTGAGGACTTTTTTGGAGTAGGGAGCTTAGCAGAGGATTTGTGATTGTTTTCCGGATCTAAAGTAAAGTGAGTATACTGTGTGCCGTGAGTCAAGGTTGAACATGATAGTTTCTCGACATCCCTAGTTTTAGTAAGATTTAATAATGGTGAGAGAATAGCAAGTTTTAAAAAAATGTTAACGGAACATCTGATTGATAACAAACTTCAAGATGTTAGTCAATCTAAAAGAGAGGATCTAGAATGAAAGATGAAGCAGTACCAGAAACAAGAGATCACTAAAAACTCAACAAATGGTTCTAAATAAGCAAATTTAAGGTTCTGGATGCTCAAATTGCAATTCTCTAACTAACCACGACACTTCAGAAACTCTGAAGCACATGTACTCAACACTAACTAACCGAATCTGCGTCGTTAACATAGAAAGTAAGTACCTAACAAATTTGGTATCCGTAAAAAAACATGATCTAAGTGGGATTTAGTAGACTTATATACTTTTCCTCTAGAAACGCCCACTTACGTCGATAAGATGCTCCTCCTCTCTTTGACGTAGAGATTTCTTCGGTTTGTAGGAAGATACGAGAAGAGATGCATCCTGGCATAGGACGGGTGGTGATGTAGTCGTTGACATGGGGACAGGGTACAATTTTTCCGATGAGTGGGCTGGAAAAGCTAAATGTAGACTATTTCTGGAGTACGTCAAGTGAAAAAACGCTGAGAAATCCGTTTTGACAAGACAAATTAGAGGGGAGAGTAAAAATTTGAAGAGTAAGTGGCTCCTTGAAACTGAAAACAGAACTCAGAATTGTATAAATTCAGTTTGACGTATGTTTCTGTTTGCAGCTGAGGACGACAAACGGAAAACAAGAGTCGGAAAACGAAAAGCGCACTAAAAAGAGAAGACACCCGGCAAAGGGTTTATGGCTCTAGCGACGGGGAAAAGGTAAAATGAACATGTAGGCTTTGACTCGCCCCCGTAGATGGGCAATAAAAGTCAAGGCTTTCATGGGTTTCATCACCTTTGACTCCTTCCTTGACTACCCACGCGATTCTAGGTAACAATTTTGTTTGAATGGTTTCTGGAAAGTAGTTTGAGAATAGGTGAGGGATTCTAGGAGAAGGAACTAGAAATGAGACTCTCAATCCTTGAGGGGTGGAACTGCCGTACTCGGCATGGAGATCTTCTTAACTCTTCCGTTTTATACCAAATTTTGAAGATGTAGACGGGTAGAATTACTAGACACGCCCAGAGTCTGATTGATCAAGATCGAAACAAGAGTGAGACAGGTGGTTTGGCATGGGAAAATAGTAGAGATATACTATTAGAGATAAGGGAGAAACGATAAGGTAAGGGATAGGTTCGGACAGTAAGAACACTTACTTGTGAAACCAGCAGACTGATTGGTAGACGGGCGACACGCCTACAAGAGTTTGGAATGTTTCTTGTAGGTACAAGGAAGTAAAATTAAGATTCAGGGCGTATGAGGAATATGAGATAACAAAAGAACGTACAGATTTACATTTTCTTTATTCTACTTGACGCTCTCACTCTTTTTCGGAGTGCCAACGGTCTCGAAAATGTAAGAAAAAGAGCTTTATGTGGTTCTGGACAAATACCAGGTCTTTTCTAGTAGAAAACAGACACGATTATGTAGCAGATTTGTTGAAACAAGCCACCAGTTGACCCACAGTTCCGGAATTTCTAAACTAGACTCTTTCTGATGTCTCACTCATTTGTCTCAAAAAACAAAAAAACGAAGAAAAAACGCTTACTTCATCAAAAAATCAAAAACCATCGTAGGAATTTCATAAAGAACTACCGTATTCAACGGAACTTTTGGCTGTTTTTGCAAGCAAATGTCACAAAAATTAGCTGAGATGAGTGATACACCAAACCAATAACAGTTTCCTCTCTCGATACCGCCGCCGCCGTTCTTGTGCCGTTGATCTACCTAACTATCTTCAATTAGTTAACTCTGCGCAGGTTGTCTATGAAACTGTCTATGCAACTGTCTGTCGGGTGATGATTTGCCAAAAACAAAATGACCGGTAATTTGTTGTGTGGTGTTTTGAGGGGGTCGGGCGGTCCGTGGGGGAAGATTTGAAGGTTGATGCTAATTGGAACCGTTTTTTGGAACTGTGTTCGAGAGTTCACTGGTCTTGTGATAGGAAAAAACAATTTCATAGATCAAGATATGAAAAATCAGTTTAATGTGGAGTGCGAGAAATATATATTGCAAACGGTCTGAGAAAGTGCCACTTTGAAAGGAACATTTGGTTGATGTCATTTTTCGATTAAAAAGTTTAAAATAACGAAATTCAGTGAACAATGCAGTACCAAATTCTTATTAAAAACATGCTAAGAGCTAGACATAACGGGAAAACGTGCCAAAACTCATCCAACTGTGAAAACTCGCACCTAATGAACCCACGGTTCCCAAACATCACGTCAAATTTGCACACTTTCACTCGTTTTTTGGTTAGTAGCATCATTAGTGAGAATCTGATGAGGTGCGAGAAAGTTCGAACTTGTGAAGTATGACTGAAACAAACAATTTGCGTCAAGGTTAGGTTTGATAAACGGTTTGAACAGTTGGAACTGCTAATGTTTGCAAAGAGTTTTACTTGTCTGCCTAAACAAGCTCAAAAAAGTGCTGGAAATCACGCTCCAATCCAAATTGGCAATGACAGGGCTCAAAATGTGCTGAAATAACGGTGGCATATCTTCATATCTTTTATTTTTCTTTGTCTCCCCATCATTGGCATTCGGGCGGTCTTCTCGGGTAGAAAGATGATAGACGCGCAAAAAAGTGAAAGGTTCCGATGACAAAACCGATTCACAAAGTTTCTGCAAACAGTTCGTCATATAAACAGAGAACGGGAACAATCTGGAAATGTTTGTGTAGAAGTTCGAGTTTTCGTCACATAAACAGTGGCGTTCAGGCTTTTCCTCTGATTCGCACTTCATGAAGATTTCAGTTACTCCATTATTCCATTATGAATCACAGTTTCTCTGCTTGGATTATGAAATATTGAGAAACTATGACTCTAGGATAACTATGAACGGGAAACCACAAACTTCGAAAATCCAGCTGATCAAATAAGGGCAGGTAGTTCAATTGCGCAGAATATCAACTATTGTGTGCCCACAACCAGAAAAAGACTCTCACTTTTTGCAAATTCAGCACTGAGGTCTGCGATTTTGCTATGCTAGTCTTGGTTTTCACTTTTCTCAACTTTCTGGTGGTTTTTGGTGAGTTCAAAGAGATATTTTGTGAACAAACTCTAAGTGTTTAGTCTCTGCACAGTGTCCTCCTGGCTTGACTCCATTGTTTTCACAGAACAATTTCAATCAGCCCATAGTCAGTTTTCAAAATGAAACTCGATCCGAATTGTGTTCATATATCTGCTGCTTTTCAGACCTGCAATCCCCATGACGCAGGAAGTTGTTATTCTAACTCCAACCGCTTGGGAACTGTTTGTCAGTACGCTAGTCAGTACTCCAACTACATTTGCTGCTATTCTGCTAATTCCCGTTAGTTTCCTTTGCATTGATTCTTAATCCACACTTGTTTCATTTAGAATGTGGCTCCAACTCAAGCCCCCAACTGACATCAAATGGACAACTTGTATCATGCGCTCAGAACTCTCAATGCTCTTGTGGGTTCTCTTGTAACAACGGGATCTGTTGTCCTAGCAGCACTCCAAGTCAGTGAAAACCAGCTGAAAATCCAGAAAGTAAGTTTATTTTAGCTAGTTGCCAAACCGGTGGATCCACTCCCTGCCTTACCGGGCAAGTTCTCGTAAACGGACAATGCCTCAACACAGTTTCCATTGGGTCTTCCTGCCAAAACAACCAACAATGCACTTGCGGATCCTTCTGTGTCAATGCGATCTGTCAGTGTCAAAATGGTCAGGAGAAAATTCAAGGAAGATGTCAGATGAGAAACCCAGGGATGGGTTTGTGTCCGGATGAAACTACACCGTATAATCAGCAATGTGTGACATTGGCATCACCTAGTCAGTCGTGTTTCGTGAACAATCAGTGCATTGACAATTCGTTTTGCAATAATGGATTCTGCACGTGTAATAGCAATCTGTAAGTTGTCAAACAAAACGATCTCGCTTTCTTGGGAGTGTTGGTGTACTCTACTGTTCATTACAGTAACCTGGTCTTCGGTTATTGCGTCCCAATGCCCACTGGAAACTGTCAAAACACCCAAACCCTCATCAACAACCAATGCGTTTTATTCTCAATCGTGGGCGAGAGTTGCCTGGCAAACAGTCAATGTGTTGGTGGAGCCACGTGTATTTCAAACACCTGTCGGTGTCCCTCAGGCTCTACAGCTATGTATGGGTATTGTGTGCGTACTAGTGGCAGTCAAGGCTGCAGCAGTGTTGGCTGCAGTGTGAATCAGGTGAGATGTTCTGAATCTGGTGTCATGAAATATACAGTTTTGTTCTAGGTTTCTATCAACGGACAATGTTACAATACAGTTAATACTGGAGGGACTTGTATTTTTACTCAGCAATGCTTGAATGGAGGGACTTGCTTGAATAGCATTTGCACCACCACCAATACCAATTGTAATATTAACTGTGGAACCAATCAGGTAACCAACATGTTTAAATAAACTCAATCTTCCTTTTCTAGGTGTGTATCAGCAACCAATGCTACCAGTTTGTCCCAATCGGTTCCCGTTGCACTTTCAATCAACAATGTCAACAATCCAACTCCCAATGCCTGAATGGAATCTGTCAGTGCCCTCAAGGAAGTCAAATTGTGAACGGAATGTGTTCCGGTGGATCTACTGTAAACTTCTGTTCTGCTGGGCAAACTGTTCAGTTGGATAACACTGGCCAACCAATCAACTGCTTGGTTTCTACATGTCCTTCTAACTCATTCTGTCAGTATTCTCAAGCTGGGCAGAGATATGTGTGTTGTAGAGGGGCGAGTGGAAAGAAATGAACATTTTGATGTATGTTTCACTATCTTTTTAATGCAATTGATAAAGGGATAGAATTGTGTTAGCAAATGATAAGTGGTGAGATAGAATCTCCGTGTTATTTTGCTGTTCTGATGCTTCAAAAAAATAGTTTTCCCACACAATCTTTATTCAGTCAAATCAAGTCAAAATAAGAAAAGCAATTCGCAAACAATTAGATTGGCATAAAAGCAAAGAAGCAGCAAAATAATACATAAAAAGTTTCGCAATCCCAGGACCTCCTCATATAAAGCCATAGTTATTTGGATAATTAGGGGGGATATGATAAGAGGAATGTGATGTCGTGACATCAGGTGAATTATGCTTAGGCCAGTGTTCTGCACTGTTCGATGTGTTGTCCTTGAGCAATTGGAGACTTGCTGTTGCACACTTCTCCCAGAGAGTGGACCGAGTTCTCGTGGACCATTGAGGCTCTTCCTGAAAAACAAATGGATTCGTATTTCAAAAAATGAAGAGATGTTTCTAATACCTGATGGATCCTGGTTCTTCTGCCACTTTGGAATCCACTTTCTGACAGTCTTTGCAGCCTCCTCGGACGGGTAGAGCTCATGGAAGATCTTTCTCATGTAGAAAGCCTCCTTGTTGTGTGGAGTGTTGTATGGGAAGACACGAGCAGCTTGAGCAAACTCCTTGTCGGTCACCTTCGCAGCACAATGTTGCATAAGAGTGTCAATCCAGCTGTATCCGACTCCATCGGAGAACTGCTCCTTTTGTCTCCAGAGAATCTCATCCGGAAGGTAAGCCACCTGGTTGGAGCACACGTTGAAGGCGGAGCGGAGCACGTACTTCTCGCAACTTCTTCCGTCTTCTAGCTTTTGTGGGCGCTTGAAAGCTGGATCCAAAGAGACAGCGGCATCCAGGAAAGCCTTGTCGAGGAATGGAACACGGACCTCGACAGAGTGAGCCATGGAAGACTTGTCAGCACGGAGGCAGTCAGAAGTGTAGAGATGTTGCACACGATCAATTGTCTCCTTCTGGAACTCCTCGTCGGATGGGGCGTTGTGGAAGTAGAGGTATCCACCAAAGATCTCATCGGCTCCCTCTCCGGAGAGGACCACCTTGATGCCCATCTTGCGGATCTCCTCGGACAAGAAGTACATTGGAGTAGAAGCACGGATGGAGGTGACGTCATAAGACTCAAGATGCCAGATGAGCTTGCGAAGGTTCTTGATGCCTTCCTGAAAGTGATAACATGAGTGAACCAATGTCAACAAGGAAATGATACCCACCTTGATGCTGAAGTAGAACTCATGATGAGTTGTTCCAATAAACTTGGCGACCTTTCTCGCGGCAATAATATCCGGGGAGTTGTGATCAACACCAATCGAGAAAGAGTGAACCGGCATCTTCCTCTTCTTCATCTCTTTCGCAGCAATCGAGCTGACCAAGCTGGAGTCAAGGCCACCGGAGAGAAGAACTCCGATTGGAGCATCAGACATGAGACGCTTGTGGACAGCAGCGATCATGGTGGTTTGAATGAGCTTTAGATCCAATGGACGAAGGTCGTTCTTGTAGTCGAACCACTCCGGGTTGAAGTAGCGAACAAACCCGGTCTTTGGGGTGTAGTAGTGTCCTGGTGGGAAGGACTCGATCTTGTAGTCCCCACAGCTATCCTCCAGGCACTTCATCTCGTTACTAAAACAGAAGATTCAACGAAATCTTGGAAGATTTGTTACCTGAAGAAGTATCTTCCATCCTCATCGATACCGTAGTACATTTGCTTGACACCAACGGGGTCACGAGCAGCGAAGAACTCTCCTTCGCAGCAGAGAGCAAAGGCGAAAACTCCGTCAAGCATGTTGCAGATGTGTCCATCACGGTACTTCTCGTAGAGAAAGATGATGACTTCCGAGTCACAATGAGTCTTGAGCTTGTACTTCTTAAGCTCAGTATCCCTGAGAGCTTGGTGGTTGTAGATCTCACCGTTGTGGATCACCTGAAACAACACATTCTCAAAAATGCAACGAAGACCCTTTCATTTTTCACACTTTTCTGACCAGCCGCCAGTTGTCTAGTTCTCTCTAGAGGTCACTCCGCACAAAGAACGCATGTGTTACACTTGACGGATAGAAGAGAAGTGGGGGAGGAGAGAAGGTGGGGGATGATAAGGCTAATGATAATAATAATACTTGATAAGAATGGTTCGGTTATGGTTTTGTACTTTGACTAGGGAAGGAAAATCACGTGAATGGGCTGGATAGATAGGAAATTTGCATATTTGGCCTACATGTCACATGTTTACTCTCATTAGTTCCTATTTGTCTAATACAGAGAAGGAAAGAGGAAGGGGCCTAGATTCTGGACCTACTCTTTAGCTATGTATGGGTACGATCTCGCTAGAACCAAGATTTCATGAGCTATAGCTTACTTGACTAGTAGGACAAGTTCCTTGGATTGGGTGGCTGATGCCGAGGTCCATAATAGCCAGACGTTCATGGACTAGGATGTCTCCGGTCTTCTTGTCCTGGTAGGATCCGCAGAAGTCCGGTCCGCGATGGTGTTGTCTTCTGAAAGAAGTACCACATTATATAGAATCCAGATTACTTTTGTGTTACCTAGACAACTTGCGGGCTTCATCCAAGTCGTATTTGGGCTTGCGTTGGGCTGTCTGTTGACAGATGGCAAAGATACCGCACATGGTGACACAGAAGAGTTAGGGAATCCAAGAGGAATCGAGGGCGCAAACACAATGGAGAATGTGTTGAGTGAGGATTCTGGAGCTTAGGCCTCACTTATAAAGGCCTCTCGGACATTGCCAGAAGGGGCGGAGTCAGCCGAGGCGGGCCGACCGACAATCTGATGCAAGGCGCAATCAAACGCAATCGGCGGCCCAGCGCGCTCGTCTCTCGCTTCAATGCACTGTCTCACGTGTGGCCTGCCGCCCTGCCGCCCGGACCGGGCTACGTGATTGGGGGGAGCGGTGAACCCCATCGTCGCGGAGTTCGGAGTAAGCGTCGTCGTCTTGGAACAAAATAACATACTGAAAAATGATAAATTGGCTGGAAAACAAACACTCCGCCGGGTTAACATGGCACGCGAACCGACAAGTGGTACGTGTGTTTTTGTCAGGTTTTTGTCAAGTTTTCTGTCAGACATCCTGGAAGCTGGTGGGGTGATCGAGTGGATTGGGGTTGGGGTTGGAGTGGAAGTCGGGACCAACGGGAAGTGACATTCAACAATAACTGTGGTTTTCGGAGAAGATGGGGACCAGGACAAGCGGGTTTGATGGATTATGAAGGCCTTAGGAAAACAGAGAGTTCCTAGTGACAAGGATCACTGTCTGGGTCAAAAGGTTCATAATATTCTGTAAGAAAGGGAACGATGAGGTTTTTGAAACTAAGAAAAACGCCATGAAGGTTGGTTACATTGCTGTTTATACTGATGAGCTGTTGTTGTTTTACACCTACTTATTGTCCTTATCAGTGATAACCGCCAAGGTTCATTTTTGATCCCTAACATGTGAAGTTAGTAAGGAATTGCATTTTAGACAGCTGTAAGTGCGACTCCCAAGTTTATGGTGATATAGATCAAAATTTAAAGTTTATGAAAAAGCTGTTTATTATCTACACATCTACACAAAAAAACGTTTGTGTCCTTATGATCATTTTTCCCCTTTTTCATAGTCCCAGTAAGATGTGTTGCTTCTCTTCAAACTTTTCGAAATGTCCCATTATGCAAATCAGCACACAGATCTGATGATTTGATGTTCTTTGCACAACCCTCCATCATCGGGTCATTATTCTCCTCAATTGCACAATCTCCCCTCGAGCTGTTCTGACATCACAACCCTGACACCCAGGAAGAAAAAAGAACATTGGATCCAATCAAATCATCCTCTCTTTTTTCTTCTTTCTTCCTTCTATCAGATAAAAAACCAAAAACACAAAAACAAGGTGTAAAACCTGGTCTGTCTGGTGGAGTCCGTTTAGAAGTTCCGTCCGTCTGGAAGTAATCTGAAAGACACAAGACGGTTGCGACCTTCGGAGTCCAAGTTCAACTCGTGGTGGTTTGATCTCTCTTCCACAACAACTATTATTATTAGTCCATTATATTGTTGCGTCCAGATTTGACTTCCTGATAACAGGATTGTATGGGAGGGAGATGGAGATGACGTGAGACAAAGGACAGGGGATTCCCCCGATTCTCCCGGTCGGGGAATCCCCTATTTGGCGGCACGTGGTCTTATCAAAAGAGACTTAGAGACATTCTGGATATTATTCTGTGACCTAAATACAGGAAACGATATCTCACGTGGTGGATGGCCCTCATTTGCATAACTAGGAGATCAAACAATCTGGGTGTTTCATGTTCTATCAGTGATGTTTGAACCTGTGCTTGTTTCTAGACCAGTGGGTCCCAAATCAAGTAAGGTTGTTCAAAAAGGAGGAAGAAAACCAGTGCTACCAAAGAAAAACAAAATCTTTGAAGTGTATATAAGACCTGTAGACCAATCAGATCAATCACTAACACTGTTGCATTGTGTTTTGTTATGTTTCTACTTCATTCTTACTGTCCATGAATCAACTGCCAGAACATGGGTACTTTTTCAGATTTATGATCACTTGTTCTCTTATTCCTTTCTTTCACAAACATATCGTATTCTCTTGTCCTTTTCCCACACTTTATAGTAATCATACATAGTCACCTCTTGGCCAGGTAATCGGATCCTGATCCATCACCTGAAAACCCTGAAAACCTCAAAAACAAAACAGTCACACGTGTCGACAACTCGTCGACATGTGTTAGGGGTGGCTTCTTGGCAAAATAATGTGTTTGGGAGGGTCCTGAGTAGAAAGGATTTGGGATGGGAAAACACGCACGTTGATCTCTAAAATTATATTTATTTATCAGTGGCTGGCATGGAAGGGTAGGGGACCTTCTTGTTATTCGGAAAGGGGAAGAGCAAAATATTGAACTAGGAGACAGAAATAACTTATGCGATGATAAGAGGGGTCCAAGATGCCAAAAAACGCAAAATTTTTAGTTTCTGGACTTTTCCAAGATAATTCCTGCCTTCTCCCAAGAGATCAAGAACCCCTAGTTCAAAATCCACATGAAACAGAACAACACAACACAAACATTTTCTGTGGTTAGTCTACCCAATGTTTATCTTTCTTCCCTATCACATGATCCAATGAAAACTTTCAAAGAACATTTTGTTCTTTCTTCTATCTGTTCTTTTTCTGTCCCCTCGGGTCACCCCTATGATCTTTTCTCTACTACATCTCAATTCCTAGTAGTGTTTTTGAACGGAGATGTTTCTGATGGATAGTGATAGTGATTTCTAAAAATTGTTGTTGACTTCTTCGTTTCATTCTCGTTATTGAAGGAAAGATAAGATAACATGAGGTTGGTAGTGACTTTTGATTCCGATTCTCAATGAAGGGACCAGAAACTGATAAATATGAGTAAGACCGTCCAAACACCCAAATTAGACAATCGTGCAGTTGATGAACATCGAAGATTGGCTGGAAAATTGATAGTTTGTTGATTTTGATTGGAAAAAACAAACCTCTAGTGATCTTTGCGTATAGTCCGTTTCCTGGTCCACCTCCTGGAGATGTGTAGTCAATCAGAAGTTTGTTACCACAAGAGTTATAAGTTAGAGACTTTTTGGCAGAGGCGAAGCTGAAAGTTCATACATCTCTTTCCCAGATAACAATGGCTGTTCTTTGATGAGATAGATAAATCAAGAGATACTATGAACATTATCTTTTTGTGTCCAAGAATAGCAAAACCAACCTCTCCTTCCTTATCTCAGCATTATAATACGACCAGGTCAAAGTACCTGTACCAACTCCGACATCGCTCAAAAACTCAATGGCTAGCCCTGTCTGAACATTTGATTCGCCTTCCTGATGAAAAATTATACACTTTTGAACTATAGAAGTTGGGGTTACCAATTGTACAGAGAATTGTTGGGTTGCAGGGGTGGATTTTAGTTTGCCGTAGTCATCAGACATCAGAATCACTGTTTCTTGAGGTTGCATGGTACGAGCGATTATTCCGCCTGGAGAAAAGGGGAGACACAAATTTTCGGAGGATGTCGAGGTTTGGAAGTCTTACTGGATATATCCCAAGAATAAGAGAGCGAAATAAGATCATTGGTGGAATACTGGATAACAAGGTAATTGGTAAAGAGATCTTGTGGTAAAGAGTCATTTGCATATCTGAAATTGTTAAATTGAACTCTAAAATTTAGGAAAAAAAGCACATACTGTGCAATAAGCATATCCGGAGAAGTAGTGAGCCCTAAGTAAACTTGTTTTTCAATAGATTTTGAAAACTGAACATTCATAAAAGCACTTTGGCTATAGGAATCGTCGGTGAAGTGGAGGACCTGAAGAAACTTTTTTATCTCAAAATTCCAAGTTTTCTTCATCTGGATTACCTTATAATTGCAATTCTCTCCTCCCAAATGTAAATCCTTCACTGTTTTCTCCCCTCTCAAGCTATAAACCAACGGCTCACAGTTCTCCCCCAACTTCACATCTGTAACCATTGCTTGGAAATCTGTTCCATCTTGAACCAATGTTGGATTCCCTCGAATATGAATCAAGGCTTTTTCTCCAGAGGTACTGAGCATTAATGATGGTCCGTTTTCATTGATATTGGAGTACAGGGCTCTGAAACAAACACAGCTATCTTCAAATCCATAGAAAGATGTATGATCACTGACTTGTTATCAATACGATCTGCGTCCATGGAACTGCCATCAAAGATATCAACGAAAATTTGGTTGTTGGTTTTTGTAAAAAAGTATACATAGATCTAGAAGGTTTAGATTAAGGGTGAGCAATACACAGAAAAGGTACCTGATGTCCTGATCTTCCAGTTATTTGGAACTCATAAGTGTTTCCAGTGTTCAGGGACAGTTTTGAGATGTCTTTGAAGTAGAAGCCATCATTGAAGACAACCGTTTCAGTTACAATGTTTTCTGAAACCAGTCTGATTCAAGTTATAAGCAGCTACAACTGACTCTTAATCAAATTCAAATTCATCGAGAACCCTCTTCCAACCATATTCAGCGGCATTGCTGACAAGTAGTTTGATACAAATTGCATTGTAACTGGGGATACTGTAGCCCAGAACTTGTCAAAGCCAAAGTAACTCGGTCCAATTAGCACTAATTGGTGGGAATATGAATCAAAAATTGACAAAGAATCAGTGTTATTAGTCAGAGAGTAAGTTCTCAAGTTGATGTCTGTGAATTCCAATTGCAAGTCGTAGAGATCATCTTGGAATACAATTTGTGGAGTGCAGCTGATGTTAGCGCAGTAGGTAATGGAAGTGGAGTAGCCTGGAGATGTCAGGGTACCGTTTTTCACAAGGATTTGAGAGCTTGGACAAGTACAATCTGAAACCACGAAACTTTTTGCGGTTTTAGAGGTTATATGTGAAGTACCAAGATGCTCTAGAGAAGCACTGAGTCCAGTTCCACCGACAACTCCATCAGATTGAAAGAAGAAGCTCAGAGATTGACTGTACGTGAAGAAAAAGTTAGAGTATTGGAATCCTTGATAGGTTTCTTGATAACCATCAACATTCAATCCGTCAATTGTCATAGTGTCACAACATTTTTCAGATTCGTATTGTATAGCTGAAAGTTTTTGAAATTGACTGTTTTTCAGTTTCCATTTTCTATAACTTTTGATGTGTATTTCGCCTATATCCAAGTTTCTTTCTGTGTTCAAATGTTCATCGTCACATCTAACGTTTTTGCGGAACTATTGCGCAATCTCTCCCTTTCCTTTCGCCCGCGAATTTCTCTTTTTCCCTTTCCTCCAATACCCCGTTCCCCATCTCCCTCTTCTTCTTCTCACACACACACACACTCGCCCATTTTGCAAACCCTGCAAACACCGCGCAGTGGCCGTCGCGCGCCTCTATATGTTCGACATCGTGTCTGTCTAGTTTCGAAGCATCGGTGGTTCAGTGGTAGAATGCTCGCCTGCCACGCGGGCGGCCCGGGTTCGATTCCCGGTCGATGCAACTTCTTTTTTCTTTTTGCAGAGGATCTTTGTATGAGATTTTTGATGAAGTAAAGACAAACCTAGCCCAAAGATACTATTATTTCCAGGTGTTCTAGTGAAGTTGAAGCCACATTCCAAGTTATTTGCATAGATATCAGAGCCAAAGTTGTTTGTTCCAAACTTCACGTTTTCTCCGACTTTGAGATCAAATTTTCCAACGTTTCCACAATTGGAATTGCTCATAGAGATTTCATACGATTTGACCAGTATATAGAACCGTTTTTGATAGAAAGAGTGATTTGTAGAGATTGAAAAAGTGACATCGGCCTCATTCCCGAAGTAATACACGACAGGCTCATCTTCAGTTGCAAACCCCCTGCAAATCTTTGAGATGATCGAGCACTTTTGCTCAACGCTAACGTGATCTCCACGCGGTTATTTCCGGTTCCAATAATTTCAAAAGAGTCTGGATGATTCAGATAGAAGTCATAAACTGCGAAACGGATTCCTTGACGAGTTCCAGATGTCGAAAAGTTTATGGAGCACTTTGTGAATGAAGAAGTGGGCGTTGATGGGTAGTTTTGGGAAATGAGGTAGTAGGTTTCACCAGAAGAGAGATCGACTTTGTCAGAACATTCAAAAAATGATAACTTTTTGAGATCTGAAGCAATTCTCCTATTATTACTATTCATTCCAATCCCATTACCATAAGGTATAAGTTTTGCTGAAATCCCTGAATGTGGAAACCCGTCATTCTGATCTATAGACACAATCGTAGCCGTGGTGTTCCCTGGGACCCGTAATAGTTTAGGCACCAAGCCATGATCCATTGCATCTCCACATAAACTGTTCAATAGTTGTTTTATGAGTCGGGGGACTTGTGTAAACTGAAGATAAAGATGACATACCTCGAACAGCCGTCCCCATCAGTCGGACATGCTATGAAACAATCGTGTGCACTTGCAAGAAATTGTTCAAATACCACTGCGATTCCGTGGGTTTGGTTGACGGTGACGTACTTGCGTCTGAAACGTTTATAACTTGAGAGTGATTGAAGATATCAAAAACTTGACAACTACAAAATTATAGAAAATACTGAAACGATAGTTTTTGCAATTGAGTACTTTTTAAAAAGTCTCATGGTTTTTGAGTTATACCAGTTTTCCTGAACAGAGAAAACCGGAAACTTGCAACAACTAAAAAAAAAACGGTTATACCTCACTTATCATTGAAGATATCAAAAAATGATCAACTGTGAAAACATTGAAATAGTTATAAGGAACATTTTTGAAGTTGATTACTTTTTGTTATCACTTTTCGTTTCTGAGTTATGACAGTTCAAAGCACCGAAACCTACTCCCAAACCCCCAAATTTTGAAGGAATGCTGGGGTCCATTGGGTCGTTTCAGAAAATTTATAAATTGACGTTTTACAATAAGTAGAGGGGTGGGGAAAGAGACTACAATGGTAGACTTGCTGAATCTTCTGTTTCATTACCCCGATACACTGAAAACAAGCTAATGCACTTCTCAACCATGTTTTCTCACTCTGTTTCTGATTTCATAAGTCCACCCCACTTTTTCAAACTTTATTTCTGTGTTCTGCTCCCTTCCAATCCACCCACCAATTGTCCCCCCGAACGTGACAAAATTGCCGCGGAAATGAAAACGTCTCGCACATCACGAGACGTTTTGTGTGCCACTAGTATATCAAACGAATGGCGCTCGAAAAATAGCTCATCAATTGGCAATAATTGATTACTTTAAACACAAATGTTTGGGTCTTCCAGGCTATTTTTTGATTTTCTTGAGAATTCTTATTCGAGCATCTGGCGGCAATTCAAAAAACTTACTGTGACAATTGTCCTGTATAGGGTTTTGGAAAATCTGGTGTTGTGAATACAATTCCATCCTGGTAAGCCAATGTGTAACCCAAGAATTGTACAATCAGCAGGGACAAACAACGCATTGCCGAATTGATCAAACAGAAATGGCAATTTTTACTGATAAGAACATTCCCATTCACCCCTTCCAACACACGTTTTGTTCATTCTGTGTGGTAGTTAGTCACTAAATTTTTACGATTGTGTTGTGGGTGACGTGTTTTCAAGAAGGAAAGTTTTACGGGATGAGATGAGGAAAGTGTAAGCCCATTAGAAGTCCAGATGTCTCAGACAGAAACAGCGGCCGTGCGTCATCCAATTATTTTCTATGGGTACCTTTGAAACGTTGGGAGGAAGAGAGCAGGAAACAATAGAATAAGTAAGAAAAGCTGAAGGAAAGGTGCGATTGCTACAATGATCCTGATACTTGAAGAAAGCAAAGTTACAGAAAAATGCAAACCAAATTTCAGGAAAACAGATAGAAGAAAACAGTTAAAAAATTCTCAGTTGATGAGAATTTGCATGAATAGATACAAATAAGTATAAAAATGACTAAAACAAGCAGTTCAAAATAAGCAGATCTACAATTGCAACACAGGAACCTGAAGAAAAACATGAAAAGAAGTCCAAAACCGCATAACTCAACTACTTCCAGTTGCTATGTAGTCTAGTTTGGTGTCAACTCTTGATAACTTTTTGTTTTTGCTCGTAACTTATCGGTCAGATTTTGAGATTTTGATCAAACTCGTTTCCCATGAGATACACGTCTCTAGAAACTTGGTTCCCGTGTATTTTTCTGAAGTATTCTTGAAATCTGTCACCTTTCGATCTTTAGAATTTTCCAACTTTCACTCTTACTACTTCGTAATTGTATCTTCAGAACTTCCCCATAGTGTCAGATTACTCATTTTCACCTTTAAACTTTTTTCTCCCGCATTCCTTGTTTTTAGAAGCCTGTCCACCCAGAGCAAACAATCTTTTGCTTTTATCTACGGTGTTCTATCGAAAAGATTGCGAATTCGAAACCTCAAAGCCACTCATGATATTTCAAAATATTTCACTCTTTCGAAAGTGTCTCTTCCTCTCCCACCGGATCATCATCATCGAAAACTTTGTAAAAGTTGGAGATGAGTTGAGCAGCGAGCCGAGCAGTGCCATCCGCGATCCCATACACCTTTCGCCTCCTCCGCAATGTCTGTGCGTCTCCTGCCCGAGAAGCATTCATCTCTTCTCTTTTTTGCGTCGTTCTCACAAGAGTCCCGGGAGGCGGAGAGAGATTACAACACCTTGGGGGAGAGCGCGGGACCAACGACGACCTCTCGGCACTTTCGTCAGCGCCATCCGGCAAAGAGTCGACTGGGAACTACCCCCATCTCACTCCATGTTTCTGATGATTGGTGTTGGGTCCGTGTTGAAGAAGAAGAAAGAAAGGTCGTGAGTTCAAATTTTGTTCAATTTAGAGCAAATCATGTTAGAAAAACAGAACTACAGTATTCCTAGTAACACTGACATTTTCGTGGATATCTGTGCTCATTTCAGGGACACTGTAATCTAGAAGTAATAGATTCAAAAAAGTGACTGAAAACTGATTTTGCATAACCTTTTTGGACCGATACTTTCAAATTCAGTACGGTATCCCCAAACTCCTTGTTCCTCTGCTCAAACTCACTCATTTTTTCACATCCTTTCCATTTTCTTTGCCTCCTAGAAACATTATTGACACATCTCTCATCTCCCCTTGTAGACAAGATCCCCTTGAGACAACACAACCAAACACAATACAATATTTGTTCAGTTTTCTCACTATAAGAGAAAAGAGAACTACTGTTCTTCCAGATTCGCAATTTGCGGCCACCCAAGTGTTTTACAAAGATAAGAAAACACTTTTCTTGGCAGATCATTTTTCATTGGCTAGGGTATAGAGGAGCCTTCAAGAGTCTTTATCTTGGCTCTTGATCAAAAAACATTCGGGAGTCGTCGCCATCGGGTTTCGCTTTTCACCTATCTGTTGTTGTGTAATAATTCGTTTCCTCCTTTCACTTTTTCTATTTTTTGCTTATTTCCCGTCCGTTTGCCCGTTTGCTGTCCGCTCTCAAAAGTTCGGAATTCCTCGTTGTTCCTTCCTTCTTTCTCAAAAGACTGTTGACTTCATCAGAAACCTTTCAGATATGGCGCCACCATCAATCTACGGAGAGCCAAAGATCCGCTCTGAAAACGGATCCGTCTTCCTTGAAGTTATTGCCACCAACGCCGACATTGCCAAGATCCAATGGTTCTTTGGAGCTGATGAACTTGAGGAGAACGAGTTCCTGAAGTTCTCTTACACTGATGAGGGAGGAAACCGCACCAAGTTCATTGCTGAAATCAAGGTTAGTGCTTTAGAGCAACTGTTGGGCACATTGAAGCCAGCCCATAGAATAAATCACATAAAACGACGGCGCTTTTATGATACTCTCTATTTCTGAGAGCCGGAGCGGCCGGTGCAACTGCTTTGTGTTTTGCTTCGTTTTGATCTGCGTTTAATTGCCACTTAATCCAGTCTCACGAGTTGGGTTCTGCACAAAGAAGAAGGACATGCAAAAGGGTTATCTGGGTGTGGAATCTAACTTCTTTTACTTTTACTTCCAGGATTTCGACAAGCCACTTGCTGGAGAGTACAAGGCCGTTTTTGCTAATGCTGATGGAGAGAACAGCGCAGCGTTCACTGTCACCGCTGGAAGTAAGAAATGGGATTAGAAAATCTAGAAAATAGAATATTTATTGGCAATGAAGGGCACAAAGGACAAAGAAACTGAAACAACTATAGCAAGACTGCTTTAACGAATCATTTGACTATTAGAAAATCTATAATAAATATAGAGAAAGTGTCACAAAACCATCAAAATTTGATAACTCAAAACATCTCTGTGTTCCAGACGCCCCGGATTTCCACGACAAGCCCCATATTGTGCAGAGAGACAACGGAAACATCATTGTGATCAAAGTTCGCGCCAAGTCCCACCTTGAAATGAAGGCTGAGTGGTTCAAGGTAAACTAAACATTCAGAAATTGTTTCGAAACAATTATTTCACAACTTCCTCTCTTTCTCTGACAAGGTCTCGTCTTAAAGATGGATTGAGTTTTTTTCCTCATTCCTTCTTTTTTTCTTCCTTTCTCTATGAAAAAAGAAAAAAAAAAGAAAGAAGTTGTCCTAATTTCCAAATTTATGTTAGTCGGAGTGAACCTCCCCAAGTCTTCACTTCTCCAGGGGATTCCAAGACGGGTAATGTAAAGAAGTGTGGAAGGCTTTTCTTGTCTCTTGAGCAATGGAAAATTCTAGAAAGAGGAAAGGGGGGAGTTGTGAACAGACAGAGAAGATAGATGAAGAGAATGGATCTAAGGTCTCAAAAAACATGTTTCTTCCAGGACGAGAAGCCGGTGAAGTTCACCGATCGTGTCAAGGCTGTGGTGAAGAAGGATGACAAGGACAAGGACGGATACCAGTTCCTGCTCGAGATCTACGGACCAATGAAGGAGGATGAGGCCAAGTACAAGTGCGTTGTCAAGAACTCCGAGGGACAGAACCAGCAATCGTTGAACCTGGTCTTCGACTAAACTGTTTTATTTTCATGTCATACTTCATACATAACTTCATTCTTTTGGTAGTAATGGTCATTTTGTGTTGGTAAGATTTTATTTTTCTTTTCTTTAACTTGAAATTTCAACTTGAAAACAAAGAAAAAAAGCATCTAGATTTCAAATCCTTCTCTCTACTTTTTTGGCTATTCTTGTGCTCATTCTAGCCAGGTTTGGTTGCGGTTCTAAAAAAATAAATGTTAACTTTTCAAGCCCCTCCACCCACCAAAAACCCAAAAAGTCAGTGGTAACTTGACCTCAACTCATCTCATCTCCAACTGACTAAAAAACCAAAACAAGGGGCCCCGTCCCAGTGCCGGTTTCAGTATTTCACAGCGAATGTTACCCATGGGAAAAGTACCAAAGAGGAATAAGAAATAGAGTGGTAGAGAGGACGACGGGGAAGAAGAGCTGTGAATGTTATCAGTGTGTTTTGAGAGACAAAAACAACAAAGTTCTAGTTTGGACCAAGTCGCTGGGTCCTTCCGGGGTTCTTTCTATTCTAATTTGAAACTTTTATAACACAAAGTACATTATGAGTAACTAACCTTTACCCTCTTTTCTCTCTCCTAACGCTTCAAAATTCTTCGTGTCCCATAATGTAATATCCTCAGGAAAAAGGAGAAAAAGGAGTTGGTAGGAGGAGGTTGAGCCTAAAAAGAGCAGTTGAAGAAGAGTTTGGAGCAAACTTTTTGCTCTTTTTGGAGACAAAATTTATTCCGAACTTTTTCTATCTTTTTATCGTGGCATTTTGCTGCTCGTGTGTGTGGTTTGCAAACATTGTCTTCAAAAACACTCATTGCAAATCTTGAACCCTTTGAAACCTACTAAAGTATCATTTCTCGGTCTTTTCACCTTCATTTCACCGAGTAGATCTTATTGTCCTCTCCTTATTTCTTATTCCTCCCGTCCTCCTTTCCCAAAACGAAGAAAAACGGAGGGAAAGAGAACCAATCAAATTCGGTTGGTTGGTTCTGGTGCAGTTTAGCAGTGCGTTTAAGGCTCAGGAAGATAGGCAAAGAGGGGGGGGGGACAAGGAATCCAAATCAAATTGCAATAGTGCGCGTGCGTTTCCGCAAGGTCTCCCACCAGAACCATCACGAGAGCGGCAAGGGTTCAATTTGGTGTTCTTTCTCTATTCTGGCTTTCCTAAACTTCCCTACTTTCTACTTCTCAAATCCCCTTATCCTTTCCTCCTTCACTTTTCCATTTGTGGATGTGTGTACTCCTTCTTCTTTACATCTATTTTTAGTCAACAAACTATTCCGTCCTGTTCATTTTGTTGTCTTCTCCCTCTTTCCTCTTCGATTGAGGAAAACGGAAGAAAATGGGAGGTATTGGTCTTGATCCGACCAGGGCAACAAGAAAAGGAGAACAAGAACAAGACCCGATTAGTTATTTGAGAAGAAAGACTTGGTTGGTAATTGACCTGACCTATGGTGATGGTTTTTAGACGTGTATTTTGATGGACTGGGTTTTGATATCCTTTTTTTGAGTTTCAGCAATTCTGAACCAATTTATTTTTGAAGTGGGTTCCAAAATCAGTTCTTATTCAGGGCTTCTTGCACTAATTTTGAAGAAACAAAAGACTTCGCAGCTATCTGTTACCTGTTCATTCTCAACATTACCACTTCCTCATATATCCAGAGAATCAAAGTCCAGGTGCTCTTTGTTTTTGCAGTTTTGTATCATTCTGTCCTCCATCTTCCTTCATCCCATTTTGTGATATCTTCCCACTCAAATCCCACTTTTGCACCTTTCTGTCTGCTTGATAATCAGAACGTTTCTTTTTCTTTTCCTTTCTCAAAAAATAATATCCCCTCCCTCTTTTTTTCAACATCAGAACTCCTCCACTCCACCTACACACATCTTCTTCTATCTTCTTTTCCTCCTCATTTTCGGCAAACATAAGAACGCATTTCCTCTGATTTGCTCGTCGGTTCTCTTAGAACTGACTTGTTGTTTGTCTTCTGCTTGTTCCAGTTCTTCTTCTCCATATTTTTGCGCCATCTGAATCACATGCATCATTCTCAATTTCGGTCAAAAGACATCCCGATGTATATGGCAATAAAGAGGCCGCGGCGGCGCGGGCCACGCGGCAAGAA
>LR538256.1:129625-140977 GCA_900883565.2 Caenorhabditis panamensis
GGGGAGGGACTACTCAAAAATAGCCGTTTCAGGTTGTCAGTTCCAATTTTTCCCGGGGGAGCAGCACCCCGGGTTGGGTAGGTTCTGTGTGTCTTTTTTTCTTTTCTGTATGGAATAAGTGTTGCTCAATTTTTCTTCATTCCGCAGCAGACTTCATGGCACTTTCTCATTGACTTGGGGAGCTTGTCAGTTGGGTTGGGACTTTGGGATTTGGAACTTTAGAAGTGGGGGACTAGTTGTTCCTAAAGGTCAGACATCTTTGAGTAGTGATGTACGGGTATTGGGGTACAGTAATATTGATAGGAAATGGTACGGTTCTTTCGTGACAGGATGAAGAAAAAGTTAGATGATGCAGTGTCTGCGACAAATAGCTAGACTAACTCTTGAAAGTTGTTCTGACAGAAGAAAACAGATTCTTCCTTGTCAGAACAAAGTGGCTTAATGATGACTTCATTCAGGAACAATTTCTAGACTTACATTTAGCTAGGAATCTGGAAAAAAACTTAACCAAAATCAGTTTAATTTCTGTTTCTTCAAGTTCCGCGACTTTTCAATAACCATATAACTTTTTTATCAGTAGGTAGCTTGATAGAGCACTCGATCTCAAGGTTGGTGCTACAATAGTACCTACAGTATCCTTTTCACCCCACAATTACATGTCCCCGTTTTCAATTGGTATCATGTGCGTGTTCCCAGCTAGACCATCAAAATAATGAGTACTACAACCAATTATCCAATTGTCCTCGAGTCCTCTGACACGGAACCTTACCTCCTGCTCGCATAAAACCCGTCATGGCTCACGGAGCCCAATCGCTCATGCAGATCAAATCAAAAATTCTCCAATGTTCCCGGTCTTGCGAAGAAGTACGTGTATTTCGCGAACCTCGTCATTCATTTATTAGCTCTATAGGTATCAGCGTCAAATCCCTAGACACTTCCGAAAGAATGTCGGGGTGGAGTCGGTCGGCACCCCCTCCTTAGCCCCAAAATGGATCACGTCAGTAACGGGCGGGAGCGGCGGACAAATTGAGCCAACAAGGTTGTCTTATAGGTTTCTCCTTCTTTTTTTCCTCTTTTTTTTCTTTTTCTTCAACCAGTTTGTCGTTGTCCGTGTCATCCTCTTCTCGTTAAACCTTCCTTTGTCGTTACTTCAATGTTTCAAACATTGCTTGCTTTCTAACTAACTAAATTTGGTTGGGTAACAAAGGAAAAAGAACCAGATTTGTTAGGGGTACTGTAACGAACTAACACCGACCAAGTGACTGGAGTGAATTCGGTGTTTCAAAAGAACATTTGATTTGGTCCGGGTTCTAGAGAGTCCGAAACTTCCAACTTTGTGTGTTTTCATACATTTTGCTTCCGAAATGAAGACAAAATGTGTAATCTCCTAGCGACCATGTTTCGGCGCCTCTCCGTCCAAACATTTTCCAATTCCCATTCCAATTCCACTGTTCTGCCTTGCACCGCTCCTGGCCCCGATTGGCTCAATTTTTCTCAATTTTTCACGAAAAGGCGTCTTGGTGTCTGATCTTCTCACATTTTCACAATTCACAATTTTTCATTTCTTATGGTCAGACAATGACAGATACATTTTTTGATGGGGAAACTGGGGATGAGGTGGGTTTTGTGAGGTTTGTGTTCTGGAAGTTAGAGAAGGCTGGGTGGGGTCTTTTGGATGTTTAGAAATTCAGTGAGATTTGCTGAGACTTTTTGATCTTTTGGTCTGTTCTGGAAGTGACAGGAGGAACGGGATACTGGAAAGTTACCATTTTTAGAGATTTGAAGCAATCAGTTTTCTTTAGTTTTCTTGTTTCTGGACTGATTTTTTTTGTTGATTCCGATGGAGATGAATAAAAAGAGATTTGGAGTTTAGAAATAGTCATTTCGACAAGAATCATTGGGTTTTTCGTAGCACATTTCGAGATTTCGTGTTTTGGGTGAAAAAGTTACAGAAACGGGTTATTCGAAATGAAAACTCACCAATTCTGCTCAAATTGACTTTTTCTACGTTGCAAATCTTCTTCTCAATCAGATTTTAACGAAACATTTGAAAAAAAAACAGCCCAGAACCGAGAAAAAACCAAAAAACATATTTCGTGGCGAGACCCGCTCAGTGCTACTTTTGTGACTCCTGTAATAACTGGACGTAAATGTGTCTCAACTTGCGTTTTCCGAGGTTATGAAGTGACCAGTCTCTCTTATCAAAGACCAGATACAATTTTTGAGATTAGTGGACCATTACACATTGAATTTTCTACAGTTCGCTCAGTCCACCTGTCCAGAAACTTTCTGTCCTGTAACACCATACTAGACTCTGCTAGACAACAAGTCACTCTTCTCTACCATTCGTTTCGTTTCCATTTCCATTTTTTTCTCAAGTATCTTTTGCAATACGAGCTTTACGCTGCGCGCGTATGGCAACAATGTAATGCGCACGCGGTTGTGGGTGTGCACACTAGAGCCAAAGACTATCGATTTCGGTAGAAGTCTGTGCGGCTCGGATAAATACATATATTTTTATTTATACATCTTGGCTAGTCGAGGCGAGTACTACTTGAGAATTGTTTTGACTCAACTCATCTTCATTCATTTCATTTCCTTCAATTCTCCCCAATATTTGATCTACTCGCAACAATTCTTTCACACGTTTTTTGTGATCGAGTTAGAGGCAAGCAGACTTCATGGTTCATGGGTTATGATAAGTTGGAATTTTTCTACTTGAGACTTGACTTGAGACTCATGAATATTAGAGGATAAATGTTGAATGTCCAAATGTCCTCGAGGATATGAAGATCAAAAACTTTTTTTCTTCGTTTTCATCTCAATTTTAGTTCCAGAAGGCTGCGTTTTGAGTTTTAAAAGGAAGACAAGGCGCAATTTGATTAATTGAATAGGTAATAAAGGGGAAGAAAGAAGTACCGTAGACTTTCTAGGAATTCATAGAAAAAGACTTCAAGGATGTGATGCAGTTCACATTTTGGTCCCTGTAACTTCACTTCCTCACTTTTGGTACACTAATCCCATTTCCCTAGATTTTTTTGTCTATCAAATCCATTTAGTTCGCCAATTCTCCTTCCAACTAACTAGTCGTTCCTTTTTCTTTCTCTCCCTCCACCAATAAAAAACAAAACATCATAGTATAGTTCTTTCCTCCCGTGCATCTTTTTGCTCCCCTTTCTTAGCAAGATGAAATAAAAAACCGCCTTTCTTCCTGATTCCTTTTTTCTTCTCATTTTTTCTCTTCGGTCCATCCGTGCATTTCCGTAAAGGCACGTGGAGAAAAGAAACGTTTAGAGCATTTAGCACACTGATCAAATTTCATTGTTCTTCGTTTCTCCTTCATCGACGTCTTCATTTTCATTTCTTTCTCCGCTCGTCTCCTTTTCCAGCAGCCCATCTGCTCTGCTCAATCTTTATACTCTTGGTTTTCGAGGAATTTTTTTGGACGGGAAATTGGAATTCGAATTCCGGGTCTTCCGGACATGGGGTGAGGGGGAAAAGTCAGAAACTAGAAACAAGACACAAAGATACATTAGGAGTCGAGTAGGAGGGGGAGATCATTGTCTGGTCTGGCTTATCAAAAATTCTTATTCATCCTTACTCTTCTTAAATGTTCAAAACATTTCAATAAGAGTCATATTCTCTTTCTTTTTTGTTGTTTTCTGTTTCTGAACATCTTGGATCTGTGTTTCGAGTCCTCCTACAGTAACCTCCCGAACCTTTTTTAGACATTCCTTCCGAGATTTTTTGTCTACCGCTTCTACTACCACCTTCTTCTCAAGACCCATCCATTTCACCACCGTGCAATGCAAATCCTTCTTTTTCGCTCTTTGTTTACCAAAAAACCAGCCGAAAATCTTCTCGTCTTCTTTCTTTTTCTCATTAGCCCCAGGAAAGAGAATCTGGGATGGGGTCTGCTGAATCTGCATGTGGGTGAGAGAATAGTGTTTCACATTTCTCTGTAATAGGTGGTGGGAATGGACTGTACGAAGGCACTTACATTAGTGACGCTTTTTTATGCGGTTTCTGGGAAGTTTGCAGGGCTTCTGAAGTTTGCATACGGGTTTGCAAAAGTGTTTTGGTTAATCATTTTAGTCATTTTTCCTAATGACTGCTGTAAATGGACTGTACGAAAGCACTTTGCATGTATGTCATACAAGCTTTTTCTCATTCTGTGGCTCTGGCCAGCTACAAACCACTAGTTCCAGTAGTTTCAGAACTGTTCAAGTTCTAGCTAGTGTCTCTATAGCATTCAGGACCAAGTCATGAGTAAGATTCTAGTTCAAAGCATCCTTTTATAAACTAGGCTCTACTGATTTTGAATAAGACAGTCCCATGCTTTTTCTCTTTTTATTCCCAACCTTTCTATCAAATTTGCACTTCCTAACTTTCTACCCAATTTCCACAACTCCACTCGTTTTTTCACTCATTTTTTCTTTTCCCACTCGTCCTCCGAAATCCCATTTGTGACTCGGCGGAGGAGGACAGGGACACTAATTGCATGCAAATTTTCTCTTTCTTTCTTTGAAGTGACGCGTCAGTGGGCACAAAACCCATATAAGTTCTGTCTTTCTGGCTACCCATTACCCATTTCGTGTCTCCTGCTCCCTTCGAGGCTCCGCCCACTTTTCTGTCGTTCCACGCCTTCAGCCGGGAGCCTAACAAAGAGCCATCCATCTCGGGTGCGGAATGCGCGTTGTGGTGGTGAGAAAAGAGAAATATTAGCTAATTACGTTCGAAAACGTCGGTTTTTTTTTCGTCTTTCCTTTCCACTTTCACACCAAACATTTGGTCTTTTCCAGGGGACCACCTCCCCCTCTCAAGGACCACCTAGACTCCAGACACTTGGATTTTCAAGGTCCGAAAAACAAATAAGACCCTTCTAATACGTATTATTGGCTCAGTTACTCATCTTCTTTCGTCATTTTACATAGTTTTTTCAAACGTTTTTCATTTCTTGAAACCAATCCGACCATGAACCCAACCCAACCCGCACGTGCAAACTTTTCATCTATAATATCTCATATAAAATTTCATCCTCTTCTAATTAGGTGCAAAAGCGCATTTTGTAGCTAAACAAATTAAAGGAAGGAAGGAAGGAAGTTGAGCCTTGAGCCCTCTTCTTTTGTCCCGAAAATAGACAGATTCTTGGAGATAAGAAGTTTAGGATCCTCTGTTGTTTTTGGTTTCCCTATTCTATGAGTAGTGAGATTTACACCTGCTCTATCGGAAGTGTGGGGAAATCCGGACGATCAAAGTTTTCTATTCTTTAACCAATGATTCTTTGAGCATTGGTCTACCGGGGTGTGGGTTCAGGTTCAGGTTCAAGCAGGTGAGTCTCAAAACGGACTTGATTTTTGGTAGATTCTAAGATTCTGGCTTTTCTGGTTTTTCAGCTTCCGAAAAGAAAGTATAAAAAATGAATGATTCCTGAGAAAAAAAGCTTGCGACTCGACTAAAGGCAAATGTGAATGGTTTTCAAACTCCTGTTTTCATAGTTTGTGTTGGAAAAACTACAGAAAAAAAGGCTCAGAATCAAATGTTCTTACTCTGCTCATTACTCCCCTAGAATCAAAATTCATTCACCCTTGTCCAGCTAACAGGTGGAATTCTAAAAGCCACACACGCAGCCAGTCTTCTACTCACAACTTTCAATTTTCCTATTTTATTACTATTCTCCCACCGGAACCAACCAGGAAATGATAACCACGTTATGCTTTTTCTACATGCTTTTGATAATTGATGACACCAAAAACAACCCAACCCATGTCCCGTCTTTCCACACCAATTTTTCTTGTCAAAGGTGTGGTGTAGTACATACTAGGAGTAACTCATATGTCACATTTCTAATGCAAAAGTGGGTAGCCGAGTGATCTGAGGCCAGGACCAGGCTCCCTCAACGTCTTGTTTTCTCGATCCTTCTCTTTCTGTTTCTTTCCTTTTCTTCCAAGAAGCTTTTCAATTCGTTTCAATTTTTAATTTCATTCTTGTTTCGATTCAAGTCATTCTTTGAACCCGTTGTATTCTAGATGTCATCATCAAACTCCACGAATCGGGTTAGTCTAGTGGATATCATCATCTTTGGCGGCCTCGAGTCACTTGGAATATGTGCTGTTTTGGGGAATCTAGCGTTGATAATTGTGCTGCTGAACAACAAGTACCTGCATCGTGCTAGGTGAGTTTAGGGAAGACAATTTCCCTCTTCATTATCATACGAATACGAACAAACTAAGAATAGCTACCACCCATCCGAATGACGTAAATTCACACTGTCCATATTGAAATTGATGACGAACAAAGTGCGAGATTGAGCTATGATGAAATCGGATATGGTTTTGAACAGCAAACATGAATTGCGCACCCCCACGCAAGAAATTTGCACTTTGTTTGCACCAGATCTGAGAAAAATGAATTGGAATTGCAATTGAGAATGAAAATGAAAAATCTGGTTCAGGGGGTCCTTTTTTCCATTATTTAGAAGCAGCTGATTTGATCTGCCTAATCTTGAACTTTTGACATGATAAACCAGTTTGGATATGTTTTTCAAAATGCCAAGCCTCTCCACTTCAAAAATGTGTTTACTCAACTTGCCAGTACAAACCAATTATTAGCAAAAGTTGGCAGCAATCTTCGGAAGGAAAATTTTGGAAGAAAATTTTTCATAGGTCCCCTCTTTCCTCCCCTGTTTTCTTCAATAACAAACCAATAATAGGGATTCAACAAATGACCGAAAAAAAAGGGAAAACGATCTTGCTAACTTTCTTTTCACCTTTCCAGTTTCATCCTAATGCTCAACTTGGCCATTGCTGACGTCATCCACGGATTCGTGACCACGTGCCATTTCTACCCTCCGATTCTGCTCAAAGAGATGCACATTGGCGAGCTGGCCGTCCGTCTGTTCAACATTGCTGACTGGACCGCTTGGGCAATAACATTGACGTAAGGGGGCAGAATTTATGGGTCTTGGGAGCCAAGTTAGAAGAGAGAAGAACATTAGGAAAAACTGAACTTGGCTTCTGATCTAATCGGTCATTCGGAAGGGTTGAAATGCCTTAGAAAGGGTGACTCATAGAGAGGGACTTTGAAGCGACACTAAACCAGATAGGAGATGCTAGAAGAATTTTGAAAATCTATAGTTCTTTTTGTTTTTCAGTCACATGTCTGCAATCTGCCTGGACCGTCTAATTGCCATTATCCTTTATGGCCGCTACAATGTCCTCGTCACAGTACAACGCATCAAAACCTTCAGTATCTCCTGTTGGGTGTTTTTCCTCAGCACCAATGTCACTTTGTTCTTCCTCCAAGCCTGTTGTATGATCCGACCGTTGGAGTCTCTCAATTACTACAGTTTTGGTTACGTTGAAACAAGTACATACCCAGAAAACTTGTCTACTTCAAAGTGAAAGGGTTTCAGAGCGTTTCAATGTGTATGTGCTGACTTACACACCTGTAGAGATTCTGACGATTCTGATTCTGTCCTTCAGCAATCCCATAACTTTGGTGCAACTTTACCGTCGTCACAAGAGAAAAATCGCTCTTCGCCAGTAAGTTTGCCCACTTTACCTCTTGATTTTTGTTGATTCTCGGATAGAAACTTCTTCTCTTCTTCTTCTTCCGCACCTTTCTCTCACTCAAACTGCCTTTTTTGAATTTTGCACAGTTTCTTTTTTTCTAAACACATTTTTCAAGTTGAAAACCGTAACATTTTTGAGCCTCCTCCTCTGATATGCATGGTGTTTTTTCATTTGCACAACGTTTTTCATTATTACCATTTCATTTTGCGCTCGATACGCTGCGAACGAACTTTTTTTTGAATTCTACACATGGTGGCTTTTGCTATCAGTTAGTCAGTCCGCCATTTTCTTTAATAACATTCTCAAAAAACACTCCCAATCAAAACAAGTTTTGCACGTTGAGAGTGCAGTGCGTTGTTATTCAGGCAAGGAACCACCAAGAGTGTCTCGACGTCTTCATCCTCACTTCTGAAGCAACAAAGGTCACAATGGCAGAGGTGAGTGGTTTGATATCACCCCTATATTGTTTTTTGCGAAAGTTGTTGAAAAGTTGAAAATTAAGTTGGTTTTATTTTTATTTTGTCCCGAAATTTAACGTCGGATTGGACTGTGATGACAATTGGTTCGGAGTGGTTTCTTTTCTATCCTGACTCTTATTTCTGTTCTTTGGGGGGATTTCTTGAGGGGAAGAGATGTTTCCACAAGTTGACAGCGTTTTTGTATTTCAGAACAAAGTAGCGTTTCAGATTTCTAGAGCTTTATAGATGTAGAGATGTAGATGTTCATATTCTTGTAGCATAACTAAACCATTAGCAGTTTTTGTCCCCCACCACCCTCAAATGGCCCACCATCCTGTAGTCAGCCAGCCTAGTTCATATCTTTCAGGAATATCAAAAAACGCGACTCAAATGATCAATCGAAACTTTTTAGGTTGCGTTCAACATTCACTTCTCCATATAGAATAGTGTTAGTGTAACTGTAACATAAATCCGGCAAGACAGGAATTGTAACGATGTCCCGCATGTGTGCTCTAACGGATTTATTTCACCTAACTCATAGGATGCATGTTTTTGATTAGCAAGCCCTTTTTCGTTGTTCACTGGAAATGGGAATGGAATGAGAATGAAACAGAATGAAACAAAATTATGCATGGAATACATACTTGGAATGACACTCACTTTTCCATCTTTACTCACCGCTTGCCACCCTCCCCCTAACTTTAACTCACCCGCACTCACCTGACCTTCTCTCATTTCCTTCAAGGACTCTCTACACTTGTTCTCTCTATGTTCCCGGGCCACACACCGCTTTTCATGCTATCTGTAGTCAAATGAATATTATTAGTTGGTAGACCTGGAGGATGCCGGTGGTATTCTCGCTGTGACTAACACTAAATATTTCTCAAAGTTGTAGAGCGAGCACTATGCTGTTGGAAATGTCGATGAAGATGGGGAGTAAGCATATTGCAAATGATGTGAGGGAAATGGCGGCAAGGAGGTCTAACCGGCAGCAGCAAAGAATTTTGCTGCAGGTACACACAGTCTTTTGAACCAATGCAAACTAAGTTTCCTTGATTCAGATCACCGTGGTAGCCCTGATCTTCTACGCCTACATGACTGCCTACTACGTCTCCTACTACAGTCGCTTCCAATCCATTGCTGTCATGATCTTCAACAGTTACTTCTACTCCATCACCCACATGATCAACCCAGTGATCTACTTCTCTTTGAATAAGGAAATGAGGGCTCAATTGAGGTACCCAAAGCAATCTAGACATTTGCAAACTCTTTGTGTTCAGGGAGGCATTTGTGGACTTCAAGAAGCTATTCAGCTGCAAAAAGAAGGATCCGTATGGCTTTGCAAACAGTTCTACCAAGATTAACCATAGCACTAAAATGACGTAAATTTAGTTAACTTGGTCCTTTGAGTACAAGATCTAATTGCAGTATGGTTCGCGCACAAAGTACATCTTGCAGTGAAACATCTCCTTTGTTCTCATCTAACAATCATTATAAGTAAGGAAAAAAATCAAATCAGATTTCATTTAGAAAATGGAATAGAATTCTCTGCACTTTCAGATCCACATGCACCACAAAGAAGAATGAAGAACGGTCTTTGGACTCTTTGGAGGGAAGTAGCACCGGGAATGAGTCAGCGGAGATTAGAGCGATTGTGCAGAATGATGATCCATGTAGGTCACAAACTCGAAATCCTCTTAAACTTGAAATTTCAGCCGATCAATGTTCTTTGCCCAAATCTGATATCTACATGACTCCTCCAGTGGAAACAAATTCTAACAAAATGGGTGCTAAGGAACGATCTACGTTCATCAACCAACTGGTTTCGGTGGGTCCAGTGACATCGTTTTTGAAGCAAACCTAATTTTATTGTTTCAGGCTCTGCAATACGCGAGTAACAAGTCTTTGGCGTCAGTGAAAGGACAAAACGAGGGGGAGGTTCAGAAAACAGAAGAAGGAGAGGAAGAAGACGGTGATTTCCAAAATTTCCGACCGGTTCTTCGAAAATTGGACAAATCCGCTACTACTAATGATATCAGTAGCATGATCAAACAACGGTTTGTTAAGAAAAAAAAGGAAAAAGAGTTCAATTTTTGAAACTTTCAGCTACATTCGGTTTTCCAACACCTTGCAAGTGATATCCAGGGACTCAATTGAAAACTTTGCTCCTGAAAATCACAAGTAAGATCTTCACTTCAACCCATAAAATCAAAATACTAAACAGTCATTTTTAGATATGTGTCAATGGGAAGTCTAGAAAGAAGTTGCTTGTTGAATGATATGTCTGGAAACAGTGACTCTACAAGTACAACAATACAGAAGTCTATTGCCAGGTACTACTAAATTTAGCTGTCATTCTTTAGGAACCTGTTAAACATGTCGTTTTTCAGATCCCACTCCTCCAACTCCAACAATTTCTTCCGTGGAAGTACCACAAATTGCAATGGTGACACTGGTCTCCTTCTTGATGATGATATTGATACAGACGCTGAAGATGAAATTGCTTATCTATAACTAAATAACTTATTACTTTTCTCTTCCCACGTGTGACTATGAATCTCATAAATGGTAGTATTCCAAAAATCCCTTCTATGCATTCAATTTGACATCGATTCTCATATCTGACGCTTATGATCTTCATTTTTACTCTCTGCCTTCCTTTTTTTTCTCCATTTCGCTTCTCAAAACTGTAAATGTATTTAATTTATTTGTAAAGTAATAAAGATGTTTTCCCCCTTGATCCTGTTCCTTCCACTCATTGGACCCAATACCCCATATCTTCTTTTTCTCTACCACCTCACAGATATCAACAATGTATCAAAAGAGTGGCCGACTCCAGGAAATTGACAGTGTAAACTAGGATTGGGGATGGGTTGAGATGGGATGGGGATGAAGGGGAGAAGAAAGAAACTCGGTTTGACATGCGGGAAAATAGACCAAGGATTGATGCAAAGATCGGAAGGAAAACAATGAGGGAATTGGAATGAGGAGAATGGAGGGAGAGATATGATACCCGGGGGTGAGAATTTATGGGAGATTGATAACAAAACATGAGTTTCAATAGAAATAGAAGAAAAAGAGTTACCGAACAAGTTTTGACTAGTGGTTTTTCTATTTCAGGGTTCCTAAATAGACACGGAGTTCTTGATTTGATTCAACTGGAAAAATATCATAGGAAACATTGAAAAAAGGTATCAAAACAACGGAAATTTTTCAATTAAGAAGCACTTTCTGTAATTTCCGAACTTTTTATGAAGAGGCTTGGCACTAGCGCCCAAAAGTTTCTCGATTTGGCTGATTTTTGGCACAAACATGTACCC
>LR538256.1:142214-182069 GCA_900883565.2 Caenorhabditis panamensis
GTAAATATTTTCAAACACTCTTTTTGTACCCTAAAACATATATACAAAGTCTCAGAACAAAATCTCAATGTTTGAATTTTTTACATTTTTCGACCCAAAAAGTTGTTTCGTTGATCCCAAATCTGGTAGGTACATGGTACAAACTTTTTGGTTACATTTTTCGAAAGACCTCATCTGGGTACATGTTTGTGCCAAAAATCAGCCAAATCGAGAAATTTTTGGGCGCTAGTGCCAAGCCAATTCTTGGAATTACAGAAAGTGCTTCTTAATAAGCAGGAACGTTCCATTTTGATGTACTAATTCAATTTTCAAACCCATAAATCCAGACTTCCACTGTCCCATGATACCCCCTCCCATTAGCCTAATGGACCGATAGACTTTCTCTGTCCCTCTCCCAGTCAATTTTCATTTTTCATTCCATCCCATATCACTTATCACAAACCTCAAACATCACGTCCACACATCTCAAGCACTTGCTCACACTTCAACACTCCCTGCCTATCAAATTTCAGTGTGTCTCGAGGACCACCCGGTTATTTTTGACTTTTCACGAGAAACCTGTCACTTTTAATTTTCCTAGTGTCAATCAGATACGTTTTTGTTTTGTTTTGAAGTATAGAACTTCGGCGGAAACAGTTTGAATTCAATTCAACAAAAATTGATCATTATTTCAGGTTCTAGCATGTCACAACTACAGAAAAGCAATCGAATAGAGGAACTCAGTGATACTGTAGAGAAAGCTGTGAGTTTTACCATCCCCTGAACTCCCATTTCAGTTCCCGACTCGATTCCCCAAACCCCAATATCTTCTCCCACGTTCTCCCAATGATTGTAACTTTCTTGCCACTGATTGCCACTGATTGCTGCGGAGCCAACAAAAAAACAAGGAGAGGGCGGGAGCAATGGCAGTTGCCATCCCGTGTGATCCGGTGCTGGAGTCAGGGCCAAAACTTCTCGTTCTCCGTCCTACCCACTTAGCTTTTTACACATCACTTGTGATAGTTAGTTGTCAGATTTCCTATCGCATTCGTTCTGGGTCTTGGGATCTTTGTGGCTCATTGTTTTTTTTCCTTGTTTTGCAACTTGTTTGGTTTTAGATGAGTGAGGAAGCCGGAGAGGATGCGCAGCGCAAAGCCGCCGAGCGCGAGGCCAAGAAAGCCGAGGTGCGCAAGCGCCTTGAGGAAGCCGGAAACAAGAAGAAGGCCAAGAAGGGATTCTTGACTCCAGACCGTAAGAAGAAGCTTCGTGTACGTTCTTGTATCTCTTCTTCTGCTATAAATGAGTTATTTTCCAGAAGCTTCTTATGCTCAAGGCCGCTGAGGACCTTAAGAGACAACAGCTTCTCAAGGAGCAAGAGAGAGCGAAGGCTCTTGCTGATAGAACTGTGCCACTTCCAAATGTGGACTCTATTGATGACAAGGGACAACTTGAAAAGATCTATGGAGACCTTTGGAGCAGACTTACTCAGCTTGAGGAAGAAAAGTACGATATCAACTTTGTCGTCACCCAGACCGAAGCTGAGATCAACGCCCTCACCATTGCTGTGAACGACCTTCGCGGAAAGTTGTAAGTTCATATTTTCCTTGAAAACAATCATGAATACAAGTTTCCTTCAGCGTGAAGCCATCGCTCAAAAAGGTGTCCAAGTACGACAACAAGTTCAAGCAAGCCGGAGAGAAGAAGGCCGGAAGCAAGGAAGACTTCCGTGCCAACCTCAAGATTGTCAAGAAGGACGTCATGGAGTCCATTGCCAATGTTGACAAGAAGAAGGAAGGCAAGCCGGAGTGGTCCAAGAAGAACAAGGAGGCCAAGGCTGAGGAAACCGCCGCTGAGGCTCCACCAGCCGCCGAAGCTCCAGCTGCTGAGCCGGAAGCTGGTATGTTGTCTTGATCCTTTTTGTTTGTTCCTTCGTTCAATGTTGCTAATTTACAGAGGAGGAAGAGGGAGAGGAAGAGGAGGAGTAAACTCGCGATCACCACCTACTACCGACTATTGTATGCACATTCTACCCTAAATAATCTTTCATTTTACCACTGTAGTTTTGTAAATGGGTCACAATATCATATTTTTCACGAACAACTTTTCTTATGATTGCGAAATAAAATCTTGTCGGTCAAGAACTCATTTGCTCACCTTCAACGGTGTTTGACATCATTGATAACATTGTTTTCAGTTCGATTGGTGGGTCTCTTCGTAAACGAAAGGAAGATGGGTACAGTCTAGGTAAATAAGCTGAGGAATACGTTATGGAAAAAACAATTCCCAGTATACATATATACTTGGTTGAGCACTGATAAAGTGTATAGAACGGTTTGCATTCTTTTTTTGACAACTTTTCCCGCGAACAAACAAGTGATCAAGTGATTATGAGAGGTCTTAAAATGCAAGTAAACACAAGTTATCAGAAGAAAGACGACATTTTGCACAATTTGATGCAAAGTGTTACTGATAGCTACACTTGATTGTTCAGTTTTTTCTTTACATGAGTTCGTAAAACTTTTGAATCTACTTTTTTCTTAGAATTATCTTTTACCTAAACTTTTTTTGAATTCAGGAATGTGGCTCATTTGCAAACTCATTGTGTTTGGGGTCCTCTTTGGGTTAGCCAATCTTCAACCTCCTCATCCTCATTTGGAATGGAACCGACAATACAACTTGAGAACAAATCCAGAAGCAAAGATAACAACCCTACATTATTTTGTGGACAAAAAGGTGAGATATGAAACCGGGACAGTTTATGAATTTTTCATTCAGTTCCCAGTATTCCGAGTCACATTGGAGTCAAATGCAAGTTCAGTGGACAACATGTTGCTGATTGCGTTACGACAGAGGAATTCTATAATTAGTTTGCATGTAAGTAAAGTACCCCATTGTAATGAGATGGTAGCAACATTTTCAGGTTCCTCGAGTAATTTCAAACTACGAGTTCGATAAAGTGTCCCGAACATTGTGCCCATTGGAGCATGTCACAGACAGAGAACCGTTCACTATTGAAGTGAGCAGTTATCAAGCTCTGGACTATTCGGTTCGGGCGGATCAGGTTACTGACTTTGAGCTAGAGTATGTCAGCTTACCACTATCAGATACATAGCATGTTTTTTAGAGTAGATAAAACCAGAATAGTCAGCGCAAGTGCCTCCCAACCAGTTTACTTGCATTACCGATTCCCGGAGCATGCTGACCACGTGAACATCCATGTGGATTCAGATTCCAATACTTGTATGACAATGTCTATTCAAGAAGTTGGAGTAAGTAAAACAAAAACCTCCAATTTCCAAGCTTCGATTTTATAGTGCATGGTGTTTGATCTTCAATCCAATGTCAAGTATACTGGATCGTATGCGACTGTTACCACTCATGGAAGACTACACGTAACCAGATTTGCTATGAAAGAGTTCTATGTGGTGTTTGTTGTAAATGAGAATGATGAACTCTGCCAACGATGGTGGAACATCAAACTGAAAAGTTTGTTTTCTAGAATTTCAAAGCACTTTTTTTTACTGCAGAGCCGAAAACACTCCCGGTGCTCACAAAAACCTTCAATGTTACTGTGGAGAGCTTCACGCCACCGGGATGTGAGCTTAGTCTAGTAATACAACAGTACACATTGATTTTCAGTTTGGTTCAGCGCTGCTCGTTTCTTGATATTAGGTGGAACTTTGGCACTGGCAGTTGTAATTGCTTTTTTTTGCACACAAAATTACAAATTACCGGACAAACAGGGAGAAATAGCCAATCCTGAAGTACCGGCAAATGGTGGAGGGAATCAGGCAAATGTCATAGAAGAGTGCGTGCACATAAACCGAGTGTTTTTTCTTAATTCAAAAGTTTCAGAGGAGGGAGAAGATTGAGCGATAGAGAACCGCTTGCACCGGACCAACAGGGAGAAAGAGCCAATCCTGAAGTATCGGTAGAGGGTGAACAGATTCAGTCAGTTTTCATGAAACAGTTCGTGCACATAAACCGAGTGTTTTTTCTTAATTCAAAAGTTTCAGAGAAGGGGAAAGAATGGACGATGGAGCACCGCTAGTACCGAACCAACAGAGAGAAGGAGCCGATCCAGCAGTACCAGTAGTGGGTGGACAGATTCAGGCAGTTTTCATGGAACAGTTCGTGTACATAAACCAAGTGTTTTTTTAATGCAAAAGTCTCAGAGGAGGGGAAATAATGGATGATAGAGCACCGCTAGTACCGAACCAACAGGGAGAAGGAGCCGATCCAGCAGTACCAGTAGTGGGTGGACAGATTCTGGAAGTTTTCATGGAAGAGGGTGAACCAGAACACGATGCCTACGGTTCGATTTACCTGTAAAGCGAAACATGTCATCAAAAAATTTTTTATTCTTTTTCTAGTATTCTGTTGACTGCACTGCTCTTCTGCATATTTGGGACTGGACAAATGGTTTTACGTGCTGCATATGACAACAAAGCGTCCGGTAACTATGACCATTGCATTTTCAATTATGAGTGTACCCATAATTGGTGGGTTTTCAACTCTTCCAACAATGTGATCAGGTATTTCCTCTTCAAATTTGGAATACAGACACATTCTGTTACAGCAACCTCACCTACATTTTTGTTGGTGTCATTTTATTCATTGTTGCCTGGAAGAGGGCTTGTATAAGAGACACGCTTCAACTTCCAGTAGCAGGCGAGGCAATTATAAGAGGAATAAACAAGCATGATGGGATTAAGAAAGCCATTGGAGTCACGATAATCGCAGAAGGATTGTTTTCTGCTAATTATCACATTTGTCCAACTCGACACAATTTTCAAATCGACACTCTAACAATGTTCATCCTGTGTGTGTTGTCCATCAAACAAATATGGTCATTTCGTCATAGGACAGTGCTTCCAGTGTTTTATACTCTAACATACTGCTTGTCAATCACGATTACAGCGGTTATTCAGATAGTGAGTGCTTTCTACATAGTGCTTCATGTATTTTTATTTGAAAGAATGTTTTAGTACTCGGAAAGCATAATTTGGAAATTGGTAACATTTGGTTTATTTCATTTTCCTTGCCTTTTCGTCATTCTCAAATATTTTGTGGATAATGAAGAGGAGCGTACTATGTGCATGTATTGGAGAGACATTCGAAAGCCCAAAGAATTCCCACAACTACTGGTTAGAAGTATTGTTGCTTTTCTAGCTATTGTCTCTAATGTTGTCTGGTAAGTCAGCTCACTTTTTCTATCGATACAAAACTTATCTCTTAGGATCTTCATGGATGATACAAACGACTCACTGAACACAGAATTGTTCTGCCTTTTGTCGCTATTAGGTATTTATCTGGCGTATTACATTGGCATGAAGCTGTACTACGAAGGATGCGAACATCAAGGAATGTCGCTAATGTTACTTATTTGCGCCGCCGTTTTTTGGGTGTTCGCACTCAGGTTTTTCCGTTCTGAAGTGTCGAATTGGAAGGTGCAGTCTTAGAAATCTGGAAATTGTTATAAAGTTTTCATTTTCAGTCAACACCAGCTCTTTCTCGGGAACTGAACAAACGCTGCATTCTTGTTGGCTTCTACGACTCTCACGACATCTGGCACTTTTTTTCAGCATTTGCCCTCGTTTTGACAAGTCTGGGAGTTAATGTCCTTGACGATAATCTTTTTTCTACTCCGAGAAATCAGATTCGCAGATTTTGAACTTTTTTTTCCTACTAGATTGTGTCGATTTTAAACGTAATAAAATAATACAAAGTTGAACAGTTTTTGTTTCAATAAACGATAACTCGAGAATCACAATGAGTTTCAAAAAGTTGTGAGTTGTTGAAATATAAATTGTCGACTTCCTTCACTTATTAGCTTGACCATATTTAGCGTGTGTATTCTCTCGACGTCTTCTTCGTGCTTTCTTTGTCACGGCACTCAATTGCTAGGCCAGTAAGTGTCTTTGCTGAAAAATAACGTCTATGATGCCTAGAGAGCGACGGCCAAGGCACGGCAGATATTTTTGTTGGGCACACCCTCTGCGTTGCCCAGCAGATGGTCACTACCTCAGAACTCATGCACACGTCACGCTGCGAACGCTTGCAGAGATGAGGAGAGTCTTCTCTCTTTCTTCCCTCCAAATCCGGCAGACCAGTAATGCGAGTGCGCTCCATTGCACTCACGATTTTCGAAAATTGTTTTTTTAAAAGAGTTTCTTCACTCGAAAAAGGTCGAATTCCCTTCAAAACTGACGGATTTTTGTCAGTTTTTCAATGAAATTCTGATTCTTGAATTTTTTTCCTTGTTTTTCAAAGCTTTTTTGTAGGAGACAATGTGTTTTTGAAATTTTCAAGGCTCCATTTCCAAAAATCTTGTAGTTCCAAGGGCAAGTGCAAAAAACAGTGGTATTAGTGCGTTTAGGGCAGATTTATCTGTTCATATATTTTTTTCACTTCATGCTAACAACATACCTCTCACGTTTCATTTTTTTCAGACTCAATGAAAGACCCTTCTCTATCGAAAACTGGCGATGCTGATGTCAAAAACAGAAGCAATGATAACGGGATGAATCCAGAAACTGAAGGTGAGAGCCATTTCATCTTTTTTGATACAAAAACAATATTTTTTCTAGAATTTCCGCAGACAACGAGTGAGCAGATTTCTACATGTCTGAGCCGCAGACCACGCGATGCAGAAATACGAGTCACCGAGGGAGAGGATGCGTCAAAAAAGGTGAAGACGACAGTAGCAGGTGAGTGTAGGAAACGAGGCTCAGGTTTCAAATGATTTTCCAGGAATGTGGAATTACAAGGATCAGAAAGTTGAGAAACATCCAAGTAATTCCAAAATTTTCAAAGAAATCCGTCACATCTGTGACATCAACTCACTTTTTATTAGCCTAGGAGATCCACTCACCAGTACATCGTATTACTTTAAAGAGAAGAAGCAGACACAACGAGAGGCTTTAGAAATATACATAGCCGAGGAAGAAGGTCCGTCGGAAAATATCAAAAATACAGTGGAAGGTGAGTGAATGAAACAAAGCAAAAATTTGGAATAGTTTTCAGACGTGTGCGATACCACAATGATTCAGAGCGTTCAGAGACACCTAAACAATTCGGACTTTTTCCAAGAAATCCTCCGCATCTGTGTCTTTGATCCAGAATATCTTCCCCTCATGGATCCCCGAAGCTACATTTTGTTCCCTGAAGCTCAGTACCTCTTGAAGAAGGTTCTGAAAATCAAGAAAATGTTGAAAGGTTTCATGATTAGGACCAAGGACCTAGTATACCGCCAGATTCTGCATCTGTTCATACATGAAGTGCCGGTTGAGGAGGTTTTGGACTTCAATGGAGGATTTTGGATGATCAGCGACATTAATGAACATTCTTTTTTTAAGGAAGTTCTTCTAGAAGCGTTGTTCTTGGAAAAGTATGCCGAAGTCTTCCAAAAACGGGAAATTCAACCGAAGACTCAAAGGAATCAACAATTTCCTACGAATCTTCGTTATCTGCAAGAGATCCAAAAGTCCCAGCCCAACATTTCACCTGGAGAGTTCATCAAACACCTCCAGGTCATACATGAAGCATCCCAGGCCCTCTCGAAGATTCAAGAGGAGCATACATTGTATGTGCGTCTCACATGTGCCTATCAAGTCGCTTTCGAATTCAATCAGATAATTTTTATCTACATTTTGAGAAGTTCTGTTGGATCAAAGGAGGAGATTGAGAGGCTTAGAAACGCATTGTTCAATTTGGAACCTCTCGAGAGACAATTAAGAGAATTCAGCAGTTTGGTGACGACAAGAGAAATTCGTGTTTGTTCCCAGAAGAAACTAGCCAGGGACTTGTTAAAGAACGTATGTTTCCGGAAATTAAAAAACAAACAACGATAAATATCATTTCAGGTGCGAAATCTCTGGGTACCCAGAGAAGACTTCGCTCAATCAGTTGATATCGCCACCTTCACAGTTCCTCCATGTCCACTTCAAGAGTTTTTGAACAGTATCCAAGGCACTCTGGATATCCCGATTGATCCATTCTTTACGAGCTCTTTGAGTCAAAAACTCCAAAAGCTCCCATCCATTCAAAACGCTGTTGAAGCTCTGGAGAAACATTGGAAGAGTCTCGAAATTGAAGAAGATCATCCTTTGCTTGTGGAGACCTGCCAGATTGGAACGTCTTTTTGTTGGATCACAGACGACAAGTTGGTGGTTTCGGCTGTACAGGAGAATACCGAAAAATCTCCAAATCAAGATGCTCCAAAATCCTTGCCAATTCGAGAGAATGAAGTGATGGCTTATAGCAAAAATACGTCGAGACAGGGATACATGATTTTGGTGATTTTTCAATTTTTGCTGCTATGGTGAACTTTATTTTTCAGAATAATAAGGACAATGGGTCCCAATTCTTGATTTTTCACAACAACAACCAGGCTGCGAGAGATGACCGACTTCTGGTGGGATCTGTTCCCAGAAATTCAAACGGGGATTTCACTTTTGATGAGATGATTCCGAATTGGCTAGACAATTTCAAAACCCCTCCGAAGTAAATCATTCCAGAAACTTGGTATTGTTGGAAGTGAGTTGGTCACGCAGTTCCAACAATATCCACACTTTTGATTTTTTACTAATTCTAACCATAAACATTTTCAGCATTTTTGTTCTTATAACTTAACGCATTTCTTGTTGTGTTTTCTGCACTTTGTCGATTTTCTGTTATTATTTTTCTTGATTCTCATCCAAATACATTCCCTTTTTTGAACCGAAGATAATTGTTACCTATTTTTTCTGATCTTTTTTGCCGATTGTTCGCAATGATTCTCTGTTTGATTCATGATTTTCTCATATAAAAATGGTTTTCTCGTACTTTATGAAGGTGGAATACACCTCATGTGTTGAAATTCTATGTTATCCATTTCCCCGTCTCATTTGCTGGTTCATATTCACTGTTTGCGTTCTCTCGACGTCTTCTCCGTGCTGTCTTTGCCTCGGCTACTCAATAGACAGGCCAGAAGGCCTCTTCGCACGAGACGAACCCCGTTAACGCTCGGAAAAGGTCGGCGAAGGCAGATATTCTCGTTGCACACATCCCACCAGCCCTCGGCCTCGTTGTCCCCAAAGCGGTTCGCCTTCCCCGCGTTTCCCAACTGCTGGCCACTAATTCCTAACACATACACACACTGCGTTGCGAACACTTGCAGTGATGGATAGAGTCTTTTTCCGTTTTCCCCGTCAAATGCAACGGACCAGTGATGCAAGTGCGCTCTACTGCACTGATGATTTTCGAAAATAATTTATTGGTTTTTTTTGAAGTGGAAAGCGTCGAATTTCCTTCAAATCTAACGGATCTTTGCAAGTTTTTCAATGAAATCCTGATTTCTGAATTTTTTCCCTCCCTTTTCACAGTCAAATGCGTCACTGAGCGTCGATTTTCAATATTTTTGTTGGGGATAATGCGTTTTTGACGTTCTGAGGTTCTATGCCTAAAGATGTCAGTTCGCTTAGGGTGAATTCACCTATTTGTATATCATTTTCTAACCACTATAGCAACATACTTCTATTCATACTCACTTTTTCAGAACAAATGGAAGACTCTTCTGTATTGGAATCACAGAAAACTGGTGATCCTGAAGTCAAAAACAGAAGCAATGATGATGAGATGAATACAACCACCGCAGGTGGGAACCGTTTTTACCTTGTTTGATATGAAGATAATCTTTTTTTTTTCAGAAATGCAGACAACGGATATGTCAGTTTCTAACACACTTCTGGGTCGCAGATCACGTGCTCCTGCAGAAATATACGTCACAGAGGAAGGGGATCCGTCAAAGAGAAGCAAGCGCACAGTGGAAGGTGGGTCTAAGAAACAAAGCTCCGGTTTCAAATAGTTTTCAGAAGTGTGCGACACCGTCCAAGAACTGTTTTGGCAAAATCATGAAAAGCTGTTAAGTAATAACTCCTACACATTAAGCGAAATCCGTCGCTACCGTGGCGACGTATCATTTGTTGCTAAGCTTATAGATCCCCGCACCTTCGTTTTGTTCCCAGAAACTTACTACCTTCGAGGGAAAGTTCAAAAAGTGAAGGAAATCTTGAAGACATTCCCAAAAAAGAACGGAGGATACCAAGAGATTATTGATCAGTTGATAACTGGAAAGCTCGATGAGAAGATCTCAGATTTCAATGGAGAATTCTGGAGAATCGACGACATCAATGAGATATCTTTTTTCAAGGAAGTTCTTCTTGAAGCGTTGTTCATGGAAGACCCGTCAAAAATCTTCGAAAAGCTGGAAACCCAACCTTCGAAGACTCGAAAGAACGAAAAGGTTCATATAATCCTGGAGAATCTCCGAAAATTCCGAAATTCGCAAAAGCCCTGTATTCCATCCGGAGAACTTATGCTACAAATCAATCGTGTACAGGAAGCATTCAAGACCCTCTCCGATTTGGAAGAAAAGTATGAATACTATATTCTTACTAAATCTTATCGAGCCGCCTTCGAGTTTAACCAGATTCTCTTCATCTACATAATCACTAGTTTTGCTGGGTCGAAGGAGGCGGTGGACATGCTCAGAAATTCTTTGTTCAATTTGGAGCCACTTGAAAGACAGTTAAAAGAATTGTACAATTGGGAGTCGAGACCGATAACTGCGTATGCTTTTCATTGTGCCCATAAAAAGCTAGCGATGAACTTTTTGATGAAGGTATGTATTCAAAAATTGGGGAACAAACAACAAAAATAACAAGAGAGTCAATACATATATCATCATTTCAGATGAGAACTCCATGGGTGGCCAGAAATGACTTCGCTCAATCCGTTGACCTCGGCACCTTCACAGTCCCCCCATCTCCACTACAGGAGTTTTTCAAGGGCCTCGAAGGCACTCTGGAATTCCCGATTGATCCATTCTTCATTAGCTCTATAAGTCAAAAGCTCCAGATGCTTCCAAAAATTCAAGAAAAGCTTGAAATCCTGGATAACCGTTGCAAAAGAATGATAATTGAGGAGGATCATCCATTGCTTGTTGAGACCTGCCAAATCGGAACATCTTTCCGTTGGATCACTGACGACAAGTTGGTGGTTTTGGCTGTTCAGGAGAATACCGAGAAAGCTCCGAATCAAGATGCTCCAAAATCCTGGCCTATTCAAGAGAATGAAGTGATGGCTCATTACAAGAATACATCGAGACAGGGATACATGGTTTTGGTTAGTTTTCAATTTTTTTCTGCTATTGTGAACTTTATTTTTCAGAATAATAAGGACAATGGATCGCAATTCTTAATTTTTCACAGTAACAATCAGGCTGCAAGAGACGACCGACTTCTGGTGGGATCTGTTCCCAAAAATTCAAACGGGGATTTTACTTTCGAGGAGGCCAATCCGGAGTGGCTCCAGTAAAATTACGTAATTTCCACAACTCCAGAAAGTTTTTTTCAACTAACTCTGAATTTCAAAACCTTACATGTTTGTTCTCATGACTTAACGCATTTCTTGTTATATTTTCAGTACTCTGTTGATTTCCCGCTTGTTGTCTTTGCTCTACCCCAAAAAAGTCATATTCTTATCCAATCACATTCCCTTTTGAACCAAAGACACCTTGTTTTCCTGTTTTTTCCATCCTTCTCCTCTCCCTTTTGTTCGCAATGATTCACTGTTTTGATTTATGAATTCCTCATATAAAACTGGTTTTCTCGATTTTTTTTGGCGGTGAAATACACCTAACGTGTTGAAATTCTCTGTTTCTAGCAACATCAACATCACCGAAAAATTGTGGCAAGTAAATAGAAAATAGATAGTATACAGAGCAACTGGAACTGTGTTTGTTTGATTTACTGTGTTTTTTTTTGGGAGGTTGGGGGATGGAGTTAGAGTCGAGAAGAGCTTGAAAAGTTGTTGAGTGTAGTTTTGATAAGAAAAGTTGTGCACGTGTTCATTATAATTCAATTTTCTTATCAATTCAATTAGTTCGAAGTGTCTTGTTTGGTTTTCATGATTTGAAAAGTAGAAAAACGGAGATTTTGAATCAGGTTCTTTTTGATTTACTATCATATTTTCACTAAAAAAACATACAACCCTCAATGCCCCTATCTTATATTCTTGTCCATATTTAGCGTCCGCGTTCTCTCGACGTCTTCTCCGTGCTTTCTTTGCCCCGGCCACTCAATAGCCAGGCCAGGAGGCCTCTCTGCACAAGAAGAACCTCGATAACGCTGAGAGAACGACGGCCAAGGCAGATATTCTCGCCGCACACACCCCAACAGCCCTCAACCTCGTTCTCCCAGCAGCGGTTCGCCTTCCTCGCGTTTCCCAACTGCTGGCAACTGCCTCCAAACACACACACACCGATCGCTCGCAGCGATGAGAAGGGGTCCGCTCTATGCTACGTAGAGATGATGCGAGTGCGCTCCACTGTACTGCCTTTGTCGATTTACGAAGAATTGGCTTTTTTCAGCTGTGAAACGTGGATTTTACTCGAATTCTACCAAACTTTCGTCAAATTTTCGATGATATTCTGATTCCTGAATTTTTTCGGCCCCATTTTCTGTTTTTCAGAACTAGATGCGTCACTCGGCGTTGATTTTCATACTGGTTTTCATAAAATCAGTTGAAAATCAAAGTCCACATGTCATTTCCGCAAAATGGAACACATTGTATGAGAAGGAGAGCGAGGGGAACATGTCGATGACGATATTCCGGTTTAATGTCGATGAAAATGTGAGTTTTTGAATTTCACCACGAGAAATGAAAACCTGATAGAAAACCTGACGATTTTCAGCATCGAGTGGCTCGAGTGATCATGAGCTGCAATGAAAGCTCGGAGAACAACCCATTGCTTGTAGTCTTCAGAGAGAAACAGACGATTCTGAGCTTGCAAGTGAGTTTTTGTTGGAAATATTGAAAAAGTCAATTACAAATCGAAAAAATCACTTGGTGAATCTGAACCATGACATGAAGATGAAAAACACAGTACTCAAGCTACTGACAAAGTCCCAGACTACTCAGACATTTCTGCTTGAAGTTATTGTCAAAAGCGCAGACCGGCGCTTACGAGAAGACATTGTGTCTGAAAGAACTAGTGCTGATCCGGTCGGAAACGTCCTGGTGAGCTGAAACTTAGCCAAAAGATAGAAAACACAGTTCTCAAGCTACTCACCAAGTCTCAGACAAATTTGACACTATTTCCCGGAGATATTATCACAAGTGTCAACCGGCGTTTACGAATAGTTGACTTGCCCCAGGATAACGGGCACTGAACGTGTCAAAATGGCCTGGTTGACCTTAAACTTGATAAGAAAATTAGAAGCATGCTTCTCAAGCTACTGACAAAGTCCCAGACCAAATGAACACTTCTGCTCGAAGTTATCGTCAGAAGCGTCGTTCGGTGCTAACGAATAGTTGGCTTGTCCCAGAATAACGGGTTCTGAGCGAGCCAAAATGATTTGTTTGAGTTGAAACGTGGCAAACAGATAGAAAACACTGTTCTCAAGCTACTGACTAAGTCCCAGACTAATTGAACACTTTCACCCGAAGTTATCATCAAAAGAGTCGCCGGCGCTTACAAATAGACACAGTTTCCCAGAAAAACTGTAGTTGATCCGGTCAGAAACGTCCTAGTAACTTGAAACGTGGCAAAAATATAGAAAACATTGTTCTCGAGGTACTGGAAACGTCTCATATTGATTAGATGATTCATTCCGGAGCAATAATGAAAATCGTCGACCGGCGCTGACGAATGAACAGTGTTTTCCAAAGTAACAAGCAATGGCGGGATTGAAAGGTCTGGTGGACCAAAAAAAAACCCCATTGATAAAATAAGAAATGTGCATCTCAAGCCACTTACCAACTTCCAAATTTTTATATTTCAGGTTCCCACAATTGTCGACAACTACGAGTACACCGAAGTGGCCCGGACTCTCTGCCCGTTCACCGACTATGAGGAAGGTGAAGCTTTCACAGTGGAAGTATCATCTTTTCGGAGAGTCCACTACAATTTCCGAGCGGAATTGGTGAAAAATTTCTATCTTTTGTGAGTTGACAAAGCAAAAAGGGATAAATATATCAAATTTTAACTTTTCAGCAGTAATGCCACCAGATCCTTGACTGCGAGTGCGTCGGAGCCGTTGTTCCTGCGTTATGACATTCCGGATGGTGTGGATTCTGTTGTAGTACACGTCGAAGCCAATTCCACGACTTGTATGACAGTTTCTGTGCAACCTATCGGGGTTAGTAAGTTGTTATGACAACGTTCATTGCGTTTTTTTCAGTGTCCAGTCTTCGACCTCCCCAACAATGTAATCTCCAAGGGTATGCACCAAACAATGACGAAGTCGGCGTCGATTCCTGTTGAGGTTGCTTACTAAATTTTCCATTAATGTAGTGATCATACAATGTTTTCAGAAGTCCCGAATGCCAAGCTTCTACGTGGTCTTTGTAGTCAACACCAATGACGATCTGTGCTCAGAAATCCTCAGCATCAAGCCATCTAGTGAGTGCTTACTTCGATTTTCTTTTTACTGACAATGTGGATTCAGAGCCAACGAAGGTCCCTTTGCGCCTCAAAGACTTCAAAGTCACCATTGAGTCGTCAATGAAAAGTTTCGACTACATACCCCCATTGCTCTTCTGGGCTGCTGCATTTGTACTCGTCACCTTCATAGTGTTCATTTATCACCATTATGATGGGATTTCCGAGCAGAACTTCATTGGAAGATCGTATGCTTTATTGGAAGACAGTTAGTTGTTCCATTCCGTCTGTGAGTACTAACGATTCGGTTCAGATGCTGAAATGGAGGCCAGCCTTGAAGCGTATAAGATTAAGCAACTGATGGAAGATGATGACTTGAAGGATTTCGATCTACTTCTGGACTGCAAAACACCACAAGTTGTGAGGGCAAAGGCCCATCTGAATGTCGCAGACCTCTCGATGACAGCCTATGCCGAACGGGATAAAAAATACGACGTTTACAATATGTATGCTTTTAGTTTGCGTTGTTCTTCTGCTCAAATCCATGTTTTCAGTGCCCTGATTGTGATCGGAATCTTCTACAACATCACTGTCCTCCAGCTCCTTATCAGTCAAGCTGGTAGGCTCCGGGAGTCTGGAAACTTGGATGAATGCACCTTCAATTTCCAATGCGCTCGTCCATTGTGGATTTTTGTAGCGTTCAATAATGTTGTTAGGTAAGTCATCAGTCTGAATACTTTGCAAACGAAGAATCTATTTGTTTCAGTAACGCCGGATACGTGTTTTTCGGACTACTCATTGTAGTGATGAACTATGCAAGAGAGCGGAGTTATCGGAGGATTCTAGTAGTTCAACCATCTTTGGAACAGGTAAATTTTCCTTTTTACTCGTCGAAAACTGTATAAATTTTGTTTCAGAGATACGGACTACCCCAACACAGTGGATTAATGACAGCGATTGGAATCGCAGTGATAATGGAGGGAATCTCGTCGGCAACTTATCATGTGTGCCCGAATAATGTGAATTATCAATTTGGTGAGTATATTTTGACTGTGATTGCAATTGAAACTAGCTGTTTTCAGACACCGCACTAATGTATGTCATTGGAATGCTTGGGAAACTGAAGATCTGGTCTCTCCGTCATCCAGACATGGTTGTCAGTGCCTACCACGCATTCGGATTCCTTGGAGTGTTCATCATGGCAGCCATCGCCGGAGTAGTAAGCAATTTGCTCTTTTTACTGGTTTATCTTTCCTCATTCCAGTACGTCCACAACATGATCTTCTGGATTCTCTTCTCCATCATCTACATTGCCAGCATGCTCTTAATCAGTGCTGAATTTTACTTCAAGGGAATCTGGACCCTGAACTTTAAGGAGATTCGAAACTCAATTCGTTATGCTTGGGCGTCATCCAAGCGGTTTTCATGTATTGTTCCGGCTTATAAAGCTAGATTTTTTGCGATTCTTATGCTAAATATGGCGAATACTGCTGTGTAAGTCTCAAAAAATGCAAAAGCCAAATGAAACTGGCTCTTTCAGTGTTGTCTATGGTCTCGACGCTCATCCAAAGGACTTCCTGTCATTTCTGCTTATCCCGTTCATCGGGAACTTGTTCATCTACATCATCTACTACATTTTACTCAAGGTGAGTCTCGTTTTCTTGTTTTGTCAAAAAGGAACAAACTTCAGATGATCCACCGAGAAGTGTTACCAGCGAGGGCAGTGTCATTGTTGATTGCTGCTGTGATTTCATGGACGATTGCTGGGATCTATTTCAGTAATCATGTTTCTGATTGGAGTGTGAGTGTTTTACTTGATAAAATTGGAAAAATTGAAGGATTTGTTGAAGAAAAAGTGTGTTTCGCACCGCATGACCTCTGGCCAACCGAAAAACGTATGCTAGCCGCTGGGCATACAAAACGGGTATCTTCCCACTCAAAACTTCACACTGTCAACCCTTTTCCGCGCGGAAGTCAACGACAAACATCATTTGAATCAAAAGCTTGTGTTCTTGTGGCCGAATGGTCTAGTGGTATGATTCTCGCTTTGGGTGCGAGAGGTCCCGGGTTCAATCCCCGGTTCGGCCCATTCTTTTTTTCAAAACAGACCCCTCTAACTTTCCAGTATCGAGTATCCAAACCCCATTCCAACCTAACTCGATCAACAACCCTTTTTACTTCCGGGTCCCCCCTATCCTAAATTATACAAACTCTCTTCTCGAAAACAAACTCGACGAACAAAGTGCGGCTCCTAATTGAGACTTCCTCATCAATTCAGTCTTGCGGGAACTTTTCTAGGAAACACGTTGCAAAACAAGCTTTTACTTCCAGAAAATGCCTGCGATATCTCGAGAACTCAACAAACCGTGCATCTTCTTGAACTTCTTTGATAACCACGACATCTGGCACCTCTCCTCTGCATTCGCTATCTTTTTCTCGTTCACTGCTATCAATGTAATTGATGATGAGTTGATGTTTGTAGCAAGGAACACTATTTCTGTCTTCTAATTTGTATATTGCTTGTTTTTTCTTTACGTGTAACCATTTCTGATCTCTCACTCTTATCACCTTGTCTCTTTCTAGTCTGCGCCCAACTCTTACATTCCTGATTTTCTACTGGTCTTTCTTTCCTACATGTATTACACATTTTCTGGTCCAAGTTTTTCAAATTGTCATCTTTTATCATTCTCTACAAAGTTCTATAAAGATATGAGTTTATTCACGACATTTTCAATGTTTCATCTTTCATTTTGATTCAATTCCCGTTGGGAATAAGAAAAACGCAAGAAAAAGCTGTTACTTCTATTTCACGACTTGGAACGGAGATCAAAACAGGGAGAAATTGGGTTAGAGATGTTAGTTTTGGCGCAGTTTCTGAATTCGACACATCAACCAGATAAAATCCCTTTAGGGGAAAAGAGGAAGAAACGGGGATACTTATGTTAGCTCTGCGGAGGAAGTAGTAGCGAAATCAATACGGATACATTACAGTTGATGCAATTTCCGGTATTTACTTGTTGATGTCAAGGTTAGTTAGCCAATCGGCGACACGGCATGACGCTGCTTCCTTTGCGGACGGAGGTGGTTGAGCCTTCTCGACGATGCAGCTGACTGGCATGCCCGAAGAGGATGGCGACTCGTATTTGGTTGAAAGCTCGGACACTGGAAAGGTGGAAAGTTGCGGAAGAATCTCAGAAATATGTATTTGCAACCGGAAATCCTTCTTTTCAAGTGCAAAAACTCAAACTTCTTACTCTTACCTGAGAGACTACGTGTTGGGCGTTGAGCATTGGTGAGAGTCTCGTTTTGTGCAACTTCCGGCAGTGAAAATTGTGAGCATGTCTTTGGGTCGAGGTCCAGTCTCTCGTTATTCTGAAACCATCTTATTTGTGGAAAAAAAATGAAAAAAAATTGCATCGACCGGGAATCGAACCCGGGCCGCCCGCGTGGCAGGCGAGCATTCTACCACTGAACCACCGATGCTACGGAACTCAGAGAGGCGGTTTGGAAAGATATGCGAAGCAGTCTCTCTTTGTGGACGCCACGAACGCTGTTTTCTCGCGGCAAGAGCGGCTAGTGGTAGTATATAACTGGTTTGGTAGGACTACCCCCTTGACTTCACGTAATATAAGAAGATAAGATTTGTTGTTTTCATTACAAGATAGTTCTAATCTTTGAAAGACCGTACCTGAACTTGAACATTGATGCTCCAAAACGACGACAAAAGACTGGGTTTTGACGCGGAAGTACTCTCGATCGTCAAAAGGTCGTTTCGATGAAGGTGCATCATGATGAATGAGACGAAATGATCAACGAGTCAACTGCAAATGAGCACACACAAATGAGGGTGTCTGAGCTGGGGTGCGGAAAGACTGCCGGCACAGGACGGACGAAATGAATGAAGGGAAAAAAGGAAGGAGGGGAATTCGATTAACCGACGACGAAAAAGGACCAAAAACGGACGAGAGAGACGGGAAGGGACGGGACGCGAGAACCACCGGGCGGCAGAGTGATGAAAAAATAAATGGAGAGAAGGGAACGAGCGCCTAAAAACACCTAGAATCGTTCGAGAGCCGGAAATGAGAAATGAGAAAGGGGTTCTTTTAGGTTTTTCGGCTTTCTTCTCTTCTTTTTCTCCTCTGTTCCCATGGGTTTGACAATGAGGAGATTAGAAGAGGGAGATTAGTTGGGGGAGAAACAATGGGGATTGACGTGCAAGAGAGATTAGGAATTTAGGAGGAGAGGTGTTCCTAGACTAGGTGGGAGTAGGGTTTGAAAGATTGGAACTGGAGATAGAGTGATCGAGCTAAGTTGATTTGACTTATTTCAAATCGAGAAAATTATAATCAATCACACACGTCTATCAAAGCTGTGTGAGCTATGATCAAGTTTTGATCATGTTTTGAGATTTCTCATAGAGTTTTGTACGTCAGAAGATATAGAAAAGGTGGTTGATGTTACATCTACCAGATTTTCATCTTCTTTGAAGAACGCCTCTGCAGAATACGCCCTCAAAAGCTCAAGAACTCGAATACTCTGTGCAATGACACACGACACAAGGTCAGAAACAGGAGGATTATGTAGGTGCGTCGGTTTCGGAACGAAATGTAGGATAACGAACCGACATCGCACATAATTAGTCAGCACACACGCCTTGGTTGTCATGACAAGCAGGCCCTAGATGTCAGAAGAGAGTGCACAATCCAGAGAGAGCTCTAAATCCTCGTTAGAGCTCGCTCTAGATGCCCCGCCTGACTGACGCCACGGCGTTTATGTGGAGGAAAAGGGCAGGTCATTTTGGGAGAAATGGAGGAAGAAGGAAGGGAAGGGACAACGACGACGGAAGACGTTGGGAATCGAGATTTATGTGGTTTTTTGAGAGAATAAGTGAGCAGGAATGGAATGGAATGGAATTGGTTGGTTGTGATCTTTCAAATTGGCTGACACAAGGCTTGCAAAGGCTAGAACGAACATCACAAATTTTCGGAGAAAAAAGACATATGGAAAGAAAATAAAAATGTTGTTTTTCTAGGCTCATTTCAGGAGAAAAGGGGTTGGGACGAGAAGAAGCCTCTTTTCTGTTCGTTTTTCTCTTGAAAAATATGAAAATATGCATGTTTTCTAGTTTTCTATAGAGATTGGACAAACAAGTGGGACCAATAAAGACAAGGGAACCTAAATGGGGAGAAACTGGAAAAAGGAGACGAAGCATAACTATTGAACACATTTCAGGGCCGAAGAAAAAGTACACACAGTTTTTTTTGAAGATTGACACACGGAAGCAGTTTTCCGGGTTTCAAAAGTTGCTGAACGTCAGAAAACAGCTAATTTTCTTGATCAAATTCCAAATTTGAACGGTTTTAGTGTCAACGCCTTCAAGTACAGCTTTGTGAGACTGCTGTTGCATCTAGAAAGATTCACTGACCCTCACTCAAAATGGAAATTTTTCAAAAACTTGGTCTATTCCAGATCAGGTAGTATATTTTCGTGTCCCCTCCCGCCCCATTTCTTTCGAGAAGCTTGCTTTCCCTATATAATTATAACGGAGTGAAACGAGTGACGAACGAAGGAGAAAGGGGCCATGTCAAATAGGGTAGGGGCAGAGAAAAGGGAGAGAAGGGAAAAAAGTTGTTTTTCTTGGTGCTTCCACTTCTTTTTCCCGTCCGAATGTCGTCTTGAAGCCAAAATGAGATGGGCGAGGAGGAGGGATTCAAATGGGATTTCATGACTGGAATATTAGGGATCGGGAGAAATGAGAGGGAAGATGAAACTTTTTGGTTTGAAAGTTGATAGGGTATCTGTCTGGTCTTTGGGAATTCGCAATTCTTTCTAACGTTTTTGATGAGCTTTGGAATGTTTTTTGGTCCAAAACTTGAATGGGATTGCAGAAACATGAATTCCTACGCTTCAGGTCATAAATAATCTCTGATGTTTCAGAAAAAGTGCAAGAAAACTCCACTTTTCACCGCAAAAGGAATAGAAGAAAGTCTAATTGGTGGTGTGCCACTGGACCAACCAAAATAGGGTGTGCCATTCCATTCGTCCGTGCCTATTCGGCCCCGCTCACCCCCCGAACTAAATCCCATTCACTGGCAGGAGAGAAGAAGCGAAAGCTCCTTCTTCCGCTCTCCTTTCGTGCGCATACTCTGCCAACGTTCTCACGTTTACGACGAATATCTGATTATGTATGTGCTGGGCAGTGTTGTGCGCATTGCGCAGTAGCGACTCGGAAAAGTGACGCAGGAAGGGAGAAGTTCTAGGATTTACTTATTTACTTTCGAGTTGTGGATTGGAGGGGAAAACATAGAAAAAAGGGAAGAGGGGAACACTTGAAGTTTCAAGTTTCCAAGATGTTCGAGGGCTATAATTATGGTGGGTTGGACTGTTGAGTCATGTTTTTCTATGATTTCAAAATCAAGACATTGTGAAATAAAAATGATGCATTTCCCGTGTTCTCAGCCACACTGGGACTGGCAAAGTGCATGTATGGGCATTACAGATTGCAATTGAGTCATTTTAGTACAGCCGAACTTTCAGAATCATCAGAAAACATGTAATTTAGCAATGTATCGTCAGAATCCTTTATTCTGCACGAAGTCAGCCTTGTCCTGCACAGATGAGTATGCAAAACTGACCTATTGATACCGAAACAGCTTGACTGATCTTATTTCAAAAAACGGTTCAATTCAAGAGCTTTGAACCTGCCTAACCATTAGAAATTTTCTTTTCCCTGATGTTATTATGATTGACAAAGGTTTGACATAGATCTCTGACCACGTAGCCAAAGCCAAATAACTGAATTCTCCTTCACTCAATTAAGCGGTGGTCTAACCAACACGTGCTTCTCAGAAATACAACAGGAAACGAGACCGAAGCTGTCTTTTCAGATTGTTCGTCGAAATGAAATGACATTAACAAATATGCCTGAAAATTTGAAGCAATGGGGTGTGACTGAATCTAGAATAACAAGGCTATTGGTTGAGGAGAGCACATGACAACTTTGCTCATTTCATTCCTATGATCTTCTACGACCTTCCAACCGAATTCTATGAATACTAAGTGCGTCATTTGGACTTTGGATGATGAGATGAAAGGTTTTTATTTAACATTTTGAAGAGAAAGAAATTTGCAGAATTGCAAGTGACTAGATGGGATGGGAACATCGGGGTTTTTGAAAAAAGAAACGCCGGAAACGAAAAATGGAATGGAATTTGACAAACGCAAAGGGAATGGAAACTAAATTAGTGAGGGATGTGAGATGTGGGGGACTTTTGGGGGACCACTGGGGAATTCAAGTGACGAGAATGGAATGGAATGGGTTGGGGAGACTAGAGGAGAAGAAAATGGGGGAGAAGGGGACAATTGAGCATTTGGACTTTGATTCTTTCAAAGTCTCTTTTTCTTTTTGAAAATCGGGTTGAAAATGGCGAAACTAGGTTTTTTTTTGGGTTTTTGATGTTTTTACAAATCCGTGGCATTCAAAAATTGAGATCAAAACTTTTGAGGTTTTTTCTTTTTTCAATGACACTAAAAGATTCTCGGAATGAGCTACAACTCGGGATGTGTGAAGAATGACTAAAAGCATTTGGCACTGGGGCAAGATGAAAAAATGAAAATTCTAAAGAGAATACAGAAAATACAGCAATTGTACAAACGATACAATATATTACAACTGATTGAGCATGAAATTGGAATAGTTCTAGTTTAGATTAGTTTTGAAAAAATGACTGGGTGTGGAGATGATGAGCGATGTTTCAGTCAGTGAACACATGCGGGTTATCGGCGGGAATCACGACCACGGCTTCTGAAAAACAGGATACTGAATTTTTTTCTCATGGTGTTTTCTCATTCCTTACCTTTCACGTAGAGCAGCAGGAGCAATAATATCTGGTCGGGGAGCACTTGGAAGACGCCTTTCAGTCTTCGGTGACGTTCCTCGGCTTCTCGGCCGGTCACGTTGACGGGATCTTCCTTGAGATCGGCTATCTCTTGCTGGTAGAGCTCGGCTGTCTCGAGGGCGATCATCTTTTGGTCGGTCTAATCGAGGCCGAACTTCTCTTGATCGAGCTTCTCTTGGTCGCTCTTCTCTTGGTCTATCTTCTCTGGGTCGGTTCTCTCTTGGACGATCTTCTCTAGGTCGATCCTCTCTTGGGCGTTCTTCTCTGGACCGATCTTCCCTCTGGCGTTCCTCTCTTGACCGATCTCTATGTGACAACTCATCTCTCCGGCTCGGGCCATCTCGTCGACGACCTTCACTGACTGCACGTCGTTCTGCTGGACGATGACGGTCTTCCGAACTTGAGCAGTGTGAATTTCGAAGTCTTTCTTCTTCTTTCTCCCTACGTTGACGACGAGCTTCTTTGGCAACACGGCGGATTTGTAGACGTCGTTCTTCTTCTCTTCTAGCTTCGTTTGGAGAAATGTAGTCGGCACGGAGGTGAGCAGTCCGGGAAGGTGGAGACTCGGGACGTTCTATCCCGGGGACACGAGGTGGTCCAACAATCTGGATAGCGTTGGCGCCACTCAAATGAACAGGTCTGAAGGCTTTCGAAGAGCGGTCTCGGTCTCGAGCTGGTTCTCGAGGTTTCTTATCTTCTCGTGGTTTCTTGTCGTCTCTCTCCTTTCTATCTTTTCTATCCTTTCTATCTTTGCTATCCTTGGGGTTTTTCCTTGAACTTGACACCTTCTCTCTCTTCTCTTTCTTATCTTTCTTCTCTTCCGGTTGCTGCTGCACCACCTCTTGAGACAGCTCTCCGGCTTCTTTTTGTTCTTCCTCAACATGCTGTTCGGATTCCGAAAGTTGTTCGTACTCCGACGAAGATTCACAAGTTTCCGAAGTTCCGGATGGATGTTGAGCAGCTGATCGATCAGAAGAAGGAGACTGTGAGTTCTTGAGATCCGGTGGGAGAACTTCTGGCTGGGCATTTTCAGCTGCTCTATTGACAACCTTTTCTTCCACAGGTGGCGATGGTGATGCTTCCTCAACTCTGACTTCTTCTCTGACTTCCGGTCGGATTGCTTCAACGACTCGCTCGGCCACCGCCCTTTGAACCAATTCAGCAGGGATCTCTTCTGGTAGATCTTCCATGGCGTCTTCTCTGGCGGCTCTTTCTCGAGGCTGCTCAGCAGGCGGATCCTCCACTCTGGCATCCACGTAGAAGTTCTCATCCGGTTCATTGTCAACAACCACTCCACTATCATCCTCCACATCCATATCTACATTCTCTTCTGCAGAAGGAGCTTGAGCTGGAACCTGCCCTCTTATTTGAGCTAAAAGCTCTGGATGATCTCGGTAATACACTTCATAATACTGCTGCCATGCATACCAATTTGCCCTTGCTTGCTCATCGTAGATATAGTTTGGATCGGGAGCAGGAGCAGGAGCAGGATTCACCCATTCGTTGTTGACAAGTTCTTTTCCATCTGGTGGTGGAGTCCGGGGACCAATTCGAGCTCGCCTCGGTTGCGCATCTTCTTCTGGTGATGAAGACTGGGTCGGTTCATCATAGTCTGGTGGAGTTCTGGGGCCAATGGGAATCCTCTTCGGTTCTGCATGTTCGCTTGGTGATGAAGTCCTGGGACGACTTGAGGATTGAGTCGGTTCTTCATAGCTTCCAAGTGAGGAAGTTCTGGGACCTCTCCTAGTTCGAACAGTTGAAGATCGTGTCGGCTCACTGTATTCTTGTAGTGGCGAAGTCCTGAATCCCCTTGAAGCTCGCAATGGTTCTTCATCGGCTGACGGAGTGATGTATTCTCCTTCAACCCACACTCCATTGACCCATTCTCCTGGCTTCTTGGTTTTCTCCTGTTGTTCACCTCCAGGTAAACTCTCCGTTGATGGCTCTTCTGCAACTCTATTCCTAGCTCGAGCTTCCAATGCAGCAAGATTCCGCGCTTCTTGAGAAAGTCGATCGACGAGTTTCTTTGGCAAATCACGTTTCGCCACACATTCACCCCACGATGTCGGGAAACCCCACTTGTCGGACATGAACGGCATATCATCCCCAGCGCGGATTTTGCCGAAACTACGGCCTTCCGCGATGTGTTCTCGTAGTACTTCACGCCAGAAATCATACCGCTCTGGATATGAGATATAATTTCCTATTGCTGGTAGCTCAGAGTCTCTCGGGCGATATGGTCCAGGTTCTGGTTGGAAAAGCCCAGGTGATGATGCGGTCGATGATCCTGATGGAGATGCTGGTCCATTACCCTCCTCGTCATCAGTAGCAGGCTGATCTCGAATTTCACCGTCTTTCACTGACAAAACTGGAGTTGAGAACCGGCGATTCAGGTTGATGGAGAATCCTGAAGAAGTGGAGTTTGAAAATTGTTTTGATAGTGATTCACTCACTTCCAAACGAATCCATCATTTCAGCTGGTCGTTTCGCCACTGGTGTCCTGTAGAACTTGATTCCGGCCAGCAGATAAGCCTTTGTTTGGTTCTTATTGAAACGATAGTGTTTTGCGGCTGCGGCAACGGTCCTGAGCATGAAGTTATGGTCGGCTTTGTTGATCTGCCTGAAGAAAACTGAATGAGGATTAATCCCAAGAACTGACACACTTACACGTCTTTGAAGTAGAGTCTTAGAACTCCCTCGGTTGCATTTCCATACTCCAGCGTGCCCCATCCACGTCCGAATCGCTTATTTGAAGTTGCTGCTAGACGATCTTGCTCTTGGAACAATTTTTGCTTTTGAGCACGCTTTTTCTGTAATGAGCGTGTCAGATAATTGGTAATGAGGTGGTTGTCATTAGAGTCATCTTACAAATCCCTACTGTATGATTACAAGTCGTCGATTATCTTCTATCCTACCTACAGTAACCCAACATTTTCCTCTTTTTACAGTCATTCCTAAGACTAACCTCCTCAAACAGTCTGCGATGCTCATCATGATCTCTACTTTGATCCCTGGCTGCATCACGAGAAGCCTCCTTACTGTAATCGCGTCCTCTTTCACGGGATTGGCTCGTCGATGCCTCCTGCAATCCGTGGCGCGACCGCTGTTTGGGAGGCGGCGGTGGAATCTTTGGTGGCGGTGGTGGTGGAATTGGAGACATGGTCCTCCGTTTCTTAGGCGGCGGCGGTGGCGGGATCCCGTTTGACCTCTTACTTGGTGGAGGTGGTACTACAGACGATGATTCGGGCGGTGGCAGGAGCTGAGGTGGAATAGGAGGGTCCGGAAGCCGGTCATAGAACTGTTGATGGTTCCCTTGAGGAGGAGGAGGCCTCATTTGTGAATGATGCCAGTATGCAGCCATTGCGGCAGGATCCATTGGAGGCATTGGGGGCATTGGAGGCGGCGGGTAGCCCGGAGCGCCATAGTACATCATACCTGGAGGAGCGGTTGGATGTGGTGGGTAGCCCGGATGTTGTGGATATTGCCCATGAATTGGATGGCCAGGAGGTGGAGGTGGATGTGGTGGTTGGAACGGATGTGAGTGCTGAAGCAGATGAGGAGGTGGTGGTGCAACTGCTTGAGGATGATAGTAGGTGGTGTTGAAGTATCCGGCCGGCGGCGCCTGCTCCGGCCGATCGTGTCCACTCATTTTTGTAGCCTTAAATGGAACGTTTATTGATGGTGAAAGATGCACATTTGACACGTAATGAAACGGGGAGAAGCCGGTAAAGGTACGATAAGGCGAGTTGAGATAAGAGATGAGATAAGGTTGAGAAGAGTTGAGGGAGGGAAGAACGGTTTGCCCTGGGCTTGATGGATAGAGTTCTGTAGCTCACAGACACTCACGCGGGCGCTCACAGTAAAAAGAGGAGAGAACAACACAAGACGCAGAGAATCGAGAATACGTGCGAGCGAGCAAAAAAGGAAAACACGAGGGCGCCGGCTGGCCGGCAGGCTCGGTGGCTTGGCTCATTGGGCCACTTCGCCTAGCTCTGTCTCATCCATCTCACTCTGTCTCGTGCTCTTCGTTTTTGCCCCCGACGCGCGACGGCGACGTCGGCACGCGACGAAAAGGCGTCGGCTTTCAGGGAAATGCGCGTGGGCGCCGGTCGCCGCGGTGGGGGCATGTGCGAGAAAAGAGCAAGGAGAGCACGGATATGTTTTTGTGTTAGCTGCCGCGCGTGAGTGCCTCACGGTTGAGAGGATTGAGAAAGTCGAGGAAAGGAGAAGAAGTGAGAAGAAAACGGAGGCCAGCTGGAAGAAGGGAAAAGGAGAAAGGAAGGCAGAGAAGGGCGAAGTGAGGACGACGTTCTGAGCCGAGGCAGGGCGCCGCACAAGCTCCACCCACTTTTATGCCGCCCGAAGGAAAATGGGTGGGATTTGGGGAGGCAGGAAAACGCCTATCGATTGCCCCCGTGCGCCGTGGCTCCGAGCAAGGCGTTGGAATTCATCACGTCACCTGAAAGGAACAAACGCTGAACTAAACAGAACAACACACCACTAACCAGACAGTTCGACGGCCATTGGAGAGCACTCTAGGTTTCGGACCACCGGATCCAGGCTTCACAACACCAAACTCTTTCTCTTGCGCGCCGAGGATTTGGTCCAAGATGTTGGCGGGTCTGGAAAATCGGCTTTGGTGAAACTTTTGGCGAGTAGTTTCTCACGTTGGCTTAGGTGCTGGTGGTGGGGAAGGCATCCTGACGGGCTCCTCGTCCATAACAATGACATCATTGCTGAAAAATCACAGATTTAGTGGGGAAAGGAAGCGGTTTCTACGATTCCAATTACAAAACCTCAAAACACATGATGTGTAAGAGCTGACAAGAAAGCTTTTAGCTCGGAGAAAACAATTTTCACTGTATTGGATAAGGTCACGAGTGTGGGGGAAGAAATGATTTCATTCGGAAATGTGTTCTATGTACGTACGTTGCTCATAATGGGTTCGGATAATTACAGAACCACGTCAGAAATCGTCACGGTTAGGGGTGTATTCAGGACCCTCGAAACCCAGAGAACTACCACTATAGCTTTCACAGTCAGAAATGGAATTCCAAAGATCTCTGCGTTGTTTTCTGCCACTAGTAAGTCAGAGCCAGACCACAGAGACAAACTATAGTGCCCTGGAGATCTGTCTAGACCGTCTAACTGATTGGATACAACATGTATAATCCCTAGACGCTGATACGATTATTATTATCCGGTACAATGTTTGAGTATCCTCGTTTTTCACTTCCTGGTTGCTGTTACATGAGATCTCAAGACATTTTCTATTCTAACAAGATCCGTTAGGTCTAGAAGCTTCTCTCCCGCCATTTTCCGTGTTCTACTTGTCACAGGGTCGTTCGGGAAGTCGTTCCGCCGTGAAAAACGCTGCTTCCCGTCGGCTTGACGTTGATTGACATGCGCCACGTCACATTATCTCCGAGAAAAGTGGCACTGTGCCACGTCACCTTCACCGCAAACGGATTTTTCATGAATCTTCCATGAGCCTTCCTTCCAGCCCGGCTCCGAGAAATAATGGTGTTTTGATGCGACGGAAGCGAAAGGAAATTGCCTCTTCTATACGAGAACTGAAGCCAAGCATTAGGAAATTGGAAAAAAAAAGTGTCCCTGTGGCTTTCAAGCACAAATACTACGATATTTTTGCAGGAAAATGGCTTATTTTAAGGAGAGTCTTTAACGAGCTCGATTAGAAGCTGCTCGCAATATGAGTAACCTTTCAGAGCTAAAGAGCATACGACGGGAATAGCCAAAAGGCTGTGTGGATGATGAGCCTTTTTTAATTAGCTGTAATTGGAGTGGAGCTCACAGTTCTTCGATGCGTAGGAAAGCCCGGATTACGGTAGTGACGGGAAAGTTTGTTAATCTCCATTCCTAATCATCTGTGGTCCTTGGAGAACACTTATGAGATAGTGTAGGGCTTCTCAGGAGGCAGAAATAGTCTATTTTTGGATGGAACAGCTTGCTCGGGCACAAAGTCACCTTTTGATAATCCTGGCTCACTAACAAAAGCCCAAGTGATACTTTTCAGAACCTAACACTCAAAAGGTACCCTTCACTGTCTGCTCCAGTCGCACGTCATACTTCAAAATGACATCACTTCTGCTTTAGCCACTACAGAATGAGGATGTTTTATGGCTATACACGTTCTGGCGTCACCGTCACTGTCAAGCAAATGGGAGATGCTTTTCGAAAGAAGAGCACTAGAAGAAGAGTAATTGGCTGACGAACCATCTTGAGATTTATGGCTTTGTATAGTAAAATGAGGGGGCTGCAGAGTGAAGAATGCTCAAAAAAATTGGTGGTCTTGGTCTATTCGAAAAGTCAAAAATCTACCCGTGGAACTGTAACTATTAGATAAGAGTGTCTCCGTCCACGACAGAGACACGTATTTTGATAAAACGTGCCCTTTCTCTCTCACTAGACTGATAAAAAGAGAAGCATTCCGTGGATTTCTATGTTCTTCGATCAAAAACTGATCAAAATATGGGAAATAACATGTAACTCGATCCTTTTCAGAGTCTCGTTTGTTTTGATTATCTACAATAGAGCCCCAAAGTCATCTGACACTTTGATAACAAAGATTTGTTATGAAATAACAATTGTTGGTTGTGAAATAAACATAAACACCGGTTATTTCAAACAATCTGTTTCACCGGAAAGAAACTCTAGTTATGCGGGGAACTAGGTTTAAAAAGAAGGGTTGGAAAACGGGAAGACGGGAAGCATGTCGCTCAGAGAATGGAACCCTCGGCCGTTTTTCTGACTGATTCTGATGATGTTTCGCGAGAAGCCAAAAATGCATTGTTCCAGGGGAATCGTCAATCCGAGTAGGTAATCCGGGTGGAAAAATGATCGCAGTGTGTCGTCGAAGACTGACAGCAAAATTTGACAGCAAAGTTAATGATCTACTAGAGTTGGCAAGGGTTCTCAGCGGTTCACCTCAAGCTTGAGGATGATTGGGCGGACGGGAAAGGAAGATGAAGGTATCCTATACGATTTCTTCGAAGATTGCTTGAAAATGGTTGCTCGGCGATGACACCGACGTGTATTCCTTCAGAGCAGAGCCACGGAGCTTTACGTTTGCAAAAAAGAGCGTTCTTCGTCGTGCAAACCTTCCAGGACACGTTGACAAATCATTCGTCTTTTAACTTCCAAGTTTACAAAATCACAACTACGATGAGGACTTCTCATGCGTCTCTCCGGCGGATTCCACATTTTCACATATTTTTTCACAAAACAACACCAAATACTCACTTCTGACGGATCTTCAGCTTTGGCTCTTTCTCTCGGAATTTCCTGACTCGACCGATCTTCCCGTCGCCGTCGCCAGTTGTCTTCTTTGTCGTCCTTTTCTTCCGTCGTCCCTTCGTCGATTTCCTCTTCCTTGTCCCAGTTTTGGTCTTTCGCGTCTTCCGTTTGCCCTTCTTCGCTCCGATTCTACGTTTGACCAATTTCCGCTTTCGGGGAAGAATTCTAGAAGAAATCGGTGGAATTTGGCACAAAATGGAAGAATGACTCACTGTGGGAGCTGTGGAAGGTCTCCGTCGGGCACATCGTCACCGTCGAGGACATATGCATCTTCTCTGTGAAAAATCGGCTCCGGTTTGTACTCCCGCTCGGATTCCGGCTCAGATTCCGGCTCTTCCTTTTTGATTTCCCTGAAAAAGCTATATATTTGTAAGCCCTAGTTAATTACAAGCTCACTTCATCATTTCCCGTCGTCAGAGCATTGGTGCGTGTCCAAAGAAGTGGCGGAGAAGGCAAAATCGATGCGGATTTGCCGTCAAAACAGCCCCGCAAGAGGAAATAGTGTGGAAGGGGAGACCGCGTCGCGTACACGCGCTGCGTGTGTTCGCGGGCACAGGGTCGCCGGCCGGCCAAAACACTCTCGCCTCCTGCCCGCTCACATCTACACTCACCACACTATCTCGCTCCTTTCCGCCGCTCTCTCGCTCGTTTCGGCCCGGCCCAGCCCGGCTCGATGGTGTGACGTCGCCCGAAAAGGAGAACTGGGAACTGAGAACACGGAAAAGAAGAAGCACGTGAGAGGAGGAAAATAAGGGGATGGAAGGGAAGAGGAGTGAGTGACAGATGGATGTGAAGGGGGTGAATTAACGAATGAGAAAGGGATGGAATTCTCGCGACAACGTGAAAAATGGACAGGATGAAGGGGATGAAATGGGAATTCGAAGCGAAATGGATATTTTTCTTTTGGGATATTTATGGGCAAAGATGGAGAGCTGGGAGGCCTGATGAAAACAAGAAAAACGAAGGGTTTGAGGGGTTGGGGACCGAGAAAAGCTCAGGATTCGCAAAAAATGCGAAAAATTGTACCTAGTTTTTGAAACCATGAAACATTCAAGATATGACAGGCAAAATTGAACAGGAAAATCCCTATTTCAGCGTGTTGTATTCCCCATTCCTTACGAGTATTCCCCTTTTCTCTCCTTATCAGTTTCCCTTCTGATAAGCATTGTTTGATTTGCACCATTCCATTTTCCGTTTATTAACCATCAGCACTATTTCAACTTTCTAATTACAATTACATGATCACTAAAAATTTGGCAATTTTTTTGATTCTCTTTGGCGGAACTGGAACCGGAATTGGCGGGTTTCTATCATGTGAGGCAAAAATAGTAAGTTGGGAAGAGAAAACTTAGAGAACACATTGTAAACAAGAAATAAGAAGTTTAGGAAGTGAGACCTGTTGTTTCGGGAGTCCGAATTGAAAGTGATGTTGGTGCGCCGGGTTTTACTGGCTATGGGTGAGAATTTTGCTTTGTTTCATAAAAAAAAATGACGAAGATTATTGCAGAGAAGCAGGAGAGTTACTGGTACAAGCTGATGTCCCGGTGGAAGTTGTAATTTTTGGTCATGGATTGGAAGATGTGAGAAAACAAGCAAGAGTGCTCTAATTTTTTTTAATTCTCAAAATTTCAGGTAGAACTAGTCACTTTTACTGACTCAATCTGTTTGACATCTGAATTCAACATTTCCGAGAGTGCATTCCATATTCATAAAGATATGAAGATAGTTTTCAAGTATGCGTTTATAGAGTGAGTCTTTTTTCCGTTATTTTGTTGAGTTTTCGCCATCACAAAAAAAAAATTTTAGATGGAACAAGCCCTGGAGGATCTGCCTGAAAACCGAAAGTCACGGGCTCATCTTAGTTGATGATGATAGAACTTGGATCAAAACCATGAAAATTGAACATAAGACAATGCTGCCTGTTGGGGTTCAAGTAGCCATTCTGGTTATCCTCTTCTCCACCTCTGCTCTCTGTTCTGGCCTGACTCTAGGCCTCATGGCCTTAACACCACAGGAATTGAAGATCCTTTCCAAATCTGGTTCCCCGACAGAAATAAAGTACGCTTCGGCAATTTACCCGATTAGATGTAAAGGAAACCAATTGCTCTGCACAGTTATCATTATGAATGTTGTGAGTTTGAAAGAAAGGCCAAACGATGTCCGAGGCAAAAAAGTTGTAGCTTGTGAACACTGGAATCACTCTACTTTTTGATGATTTGGCAGAAGGATTGATTGCGTTTGTGGCTTCTACAATTGGGATTGTGATCTTTGGAGAGATTCTGCCGCAGAGTATTTGTGTGAAGTAAGTTGGGCTGTGATTTACCAGTTCTCGACGTCCCATTGTCATATTCCCCCTCACGTTATAGATTTTCTAATATTAGGGAGACTAGATATCATCAATGAACCAGCCAAGTCAGACGGTTCCCCTCCGCGTTCCATTGTTCACCTCCCGTTATAGATTTTTTTTATATTGGGGACACTAAATACCCTCGATAAACCTGTTAGATCGAACAGTCTCCCGGTTATAACTTTCTAAAAAAGAACCGTTATATTCAGGTATGGCCTCGCAGTTGGCTACAACACAATCTACATCACCAAATTCTTCATGTTCATCCTGTATCCGGTCACTTATCCACTTGCGAAGGTATTCAGGATCTTCACTCCTTCACAAAATTTGTGTTTCAGGTGTTGGATATCTATGCGGGTGTTGATATAGATGTTGTGAATAGAAATCGGATGATTGAAATGTTGAAGATGAACATGGATAATGGGGAGTGTGACATTGACATGTCCACTTTGAAAATTGCCATTGGAGCAATGGAGCTCACCAAGAAATCTGTGCATCATGTTATGACAGACATTGATGTGAGTTTTAGGTGAGATTTTCAGTATCACAGAACATTTCAGGATGTGTTCATGCTCTCTGAGGATAAAGTATTGAATGCTGAAACAATGACAAGGATTTCTGAATCAGGGTACTCACGAATCCCAGTTTATGAAGGGAACAACAAAAACAAGGCATGAAAAACTACTCTAACCCTTCAAATCCTCTTTTTTAGGTCAAGAACCTGTTATACGTCGGTGACTTGGCGTTGATTGGAAAAGATAACAATATCACAGTGAAAGCAGTGGCTGGATTTAACAAACGACGTCTTCGGATCGTTGATGAGAACATGCCACTGACAGCGTTGATGGATGAGTTCAAACAAGGCGAGTATCACTTGGCAATGGTGGCAAAGTCAACTGATGGAAAGCGATTGCATCACAACAAGTTTGTGGATACTAAAATTGACAATTTCATCATGGTAGACTAGAAAATCATGACAAAAACAGAAGGAAAATGTTCAGAAATCCATGCAACTTGTAGAAGCGACCATGTTGCCACCTTCTGATCCTTCTGAAGAAGATCCGATCACTCTTGTTGGTCTTGTGACCCTGGAAGATATTACAGAGGAACTTTTGCAATCTGAAATCACAGATGAAACAGATTGTTATGTGACAGATGACGCGCAGAAGAAAAGACGTACAAATACCTCAAAGAAAAGTGTGGCGGAACATTTTTGTAGTGAGAAGAAAAGTGAAAGATTGTCTATGAATATGTTGGAGGTGAGGGTAACTTCTTCAGAAAACAAAAAAGTTTAATTTTCAGATGGCAGAGAAATGGCTGTACGAAAAGACTCCAATTTTCAGTGGAATGAACCCCAAAGCTTTTGAAAACCTGATCCAAAGAAATATTCGAGAGGCCCTTATAGTTCCTCCAAAGAACAGCACCTCTCCTTCTACACTAAGCCTTTATGAGTGTGATACTATGAGCAAAAGATTCATTTTGATATTGGAAGGAAAAGCTTCAATCCGCTTCAAAAACAGAGACCTCACGTTTGAAGTTGGACCATGGGCCTCGTTTGGTGAGGCTATTCTGCACAAAGTAGAACAGTGCATTATAGAAGGCCGGGGTAGAGTATTTTGACATTTTCTCACTGCAAATTTTATGTTCAGAGCCTTCATCTGGTTTCTTTTTCCTTCCGGATTACGATTTGATTGTCAGTGGGTCATGTAGATTCTTACAGGTCAGTCTTATCCCTGAATAGATTTAGTTTGTTTCAAATTTTTAGATTTCAACCAGTTCCCTACTCCATTCTCTCAGAATCACACAGTTTGTCAGAGAAATACGGTAAAACCCTGTTTACTCCAAAAGAAACTCAAATATTTTTTTCAGAACCCCCAAGATTTCTATTACCAGTGATGATGAGTCGTTTGCGGGTTCTAGAAAGGTTTTTTGCGTCATTTTGTTTTGGTTTTTGCATTAGTTGTAATTTTCAGGTTTCAATCCTCGACTCTAGTCCAACCAACGGTAGAAAGCGATCTTCGACAAGTGTCATGAGCTCCCTGGCACTTCCAACAGCGAGACTGGCAGCGAAAATTGCTTCAGTGGAGGAATTGAAGCCACTTATGGAGAGGGATAATGAGTAGTAATTTTCTACTTGTTTTTGAACTGAAAAATGACCAAGTCTAATAAAACACTGTTAAAAACAAAAAAGTACTGCGTTCGGGGGGAATCGAACCCCCGTCGAATGCTTGGAAGGCATCCATGCTGACCATTACACCACGAACGCATATCGGAAAGACAGAGAGAAGCAAATGACTATTAGCGTAAAACGGCGCATATTCCGATAGTTTCTATAAAGAGTGATGAAACAGCATGTACAAAAAGGCAAAAAGATAAGAATCTCAATATCCGGTTTTCTCTTCTTTCGGGTAATCCTCGTAATTCCATGCCTAATGCAATTTTAATTGAAATCTGCAAAAATGCGGTCAAGTTGGTGTCAATGGGAGAATTTTGAGATAACCCATCGACTCCGGACCGATATTCGTTGGACAAACGACAAAAGTGAGTGGGAAAGCGAGCGCTTATATACGAGTGGCAAGGCAAGCAGCCGTCGCCTCGCTGTGTTTTCCGTTTTGCGCTATCCGTTTTCTCTCCCAGTCTCCCAGTACTTGGCAAGCCAGCACAAACACAACGGGAAAACGGAAAACGCAGTGAAACGCCGGCCGCTCCCTTCCTCACCAGTATATAAGCAATCGGCGATGAGCCACTCTCGTTCATTCCTCAATGACATCGGTCCGGAGCTCATGGGTTATCTTATTCTGACACCCTCCCATCAGCACCAACTTGACCGAATTTTTGCATTTTTTTAGAACAGAAGGGAGGAGAAAAAGCGGGTAACACGATGGAATCAGGTTTTTGTTCAATCTTACCGCAAGAATAACTAAGTTCGTGTTCTAGGTATCAAACAAATAAAACCACTGCTGAATAGAAAATTTCCTGCTGATCATTTTTGTAGTTGACAGTTTTTCAATAGCTGTTTTGGTTTTTGAGATAGAGCAGCAAATACCAGGGAGTCGACATATTGTGAAAGATTGATGCCTCCCTCTCTTTCTGTTAGTTTTTAGGTGTATGCATTTCCTTTGTCAAAAAACAATAAACAGATAGCAATGTTCATTTTCTTCACTTTTAAATGACAATTTCCGTATCAAAAACATTGTCAAAAACAAAAAAGTACTGCGTTCGGGGGGAATCGAACCCCCGTCGAATGCTTGGAAGGCATCCATGCTGACCATTACACCACGAACGCACATTGGAAAGACAGGGAGAAGCCGATGACTATTTGCAAAGAAGTGGCGTGATTTGGATCAAGTTTTGATGGAGAGTGTGTAAATTGCCAGTGGGAAACATGATGAGACAAAGAGACATCTTTATCTTGGTTGGCAATTTGTGGCAGGTCATAATTAGTAGGCGAGCAATCTAATCGGTATGAGAAACGAGTGATTACTTGTGAAGGAAAAACTCTAATGTTTTCATGGCCTTCTCCGTTTCTCTCCCGGTGGTTTGGTAATATTCCAACACACAGGAAAGAAACACTGGCCAGTAGAACGTCGGCTGCTAGCTTACCCAACAGTATATAAGCGCTTGCTCCCCCGTCACTCTCGTTCGTTTGTCAAACGAATATCGGTCCGGCGTTTGATGGGTTATCTGATTGGAACCACCCCATCGGCAGGTATTTGACCGTCATTTTGCAGAGTTTGATGAGGAAATTGATGATGAATGGAAGAAGGGAATGAGATGGAAGATTGGGTTCTTTTTGGGTGACTTTTTGAAGAGGAAATGGGTCCGAGTTTAATGATTTTGGGACATTTGAAAAACAGAAGATTTTCAGACTTTATGCAGGTGTAGCTGACTTCAATTTTTTGTTTATTTCACAGGCAAACCGTCATGTTAGTCACTTGTGTCACTGAAATCTATCAAATCGGAACTATGAAGTATTTCCGGGAAACCTTTCATGAAGAAAATCTGAAAAAATTCCGCAATATCAGCGTTCTCCAGTGTTTTTGTTGTGCAGAATGATGCAAACCCTTTCTTTTTCCATCTAAAAGACTTCTCCGGCCCTTGGGGCTCCTCGGGACCTTCCAGACCCTTCTCTCTTTCCATCTATTTGTCAAACACGTCGATATTTCCCGCACAGCGTTTCTCTTCTCTCTCGTCTTACATCAGCACGCTCGCTGGGCCGCCCGTTATGTGTTCTTCGTGGCAGTCGAGAGAGACGTCTCTTCAAAACACGTTCTCTATGGGTGATCGATAGACACGTCAGGGTTCGCTCTGCTGTAGTATAAAAACGAAGACACGAGAAATAGTGCGTCGCGGAGTGAGACGCTGAAAAAGAGCGGGCGGGCCTGCCTCTCGACAACCACATCGGCCGCTTTGGCTTCAGTTGTGTCCCCTGAACTTCCCGATGGAGGTTGGTTTCCGATTTTACTAAAGTTTTTAATGTATTTCTGTATATATTATGTAATATACTGTAAAAAATGACTAGTTATTCACTTCGTGTTCATCGATTGACCTCGGAGAACAACGGGTTAAAAAATTGGTTAATAGATTGACCTTGGAGAACAATGGGTTGAAAATGTGAGTTATAAAATGAGAAAACAATAATTGAAATTAATCATTCTGTTTCAGCAATTCAAGGCGATGCAAAACAAGTGGAGGAAGTTTGTGTTTGGAGGGCTTCAAATATTTGAGTGTAAGTTAATTTCGACTCTGTTATAAAGAAATTCAACAATTCTTTTCAGGCATGAATTGGAACAAAAAAGAAGAATGATGTCTCCAGCGCCGATCTCCATTTTGTCGACTTTCTTCAAATCGACTTTTGCATTTTAGATTTTTTAAATAATTTTTAACGTTTTTTTAATCTAGCTTTGCCATAATAAATTAGTAGTTGATGAAGAACCAGCTGTTTTTTTGTTTTGATTCGGAGAAGAGTTCTTTCTCTAAAAGTTTCTGAAGTGATCAAGTTGAGGTTTCTTCTTTTTCAGTCGACGTTTTGCTGGCGAATCTTTTAGAACTGGGAGAGGAAAGACGGAGGACAGCTGAACATCAGAGCCTTCTCGTCGCTTCTAATTGCTCGTTTCACAAGCCGATCAGATTGTTCGCCTTCTAATTACGACGTGCTACCAGAGATTGCAAACCCAAATCAAGATATCTTCCTGTTTCATCATGTTTCCAGCTATCAATTCAGACACTCTTCATCGGAACTTGATCCAAATCACGCCACTTCTTTGCAAATAGTCATCGGCTTCTCCCTGTCTCTCCAATGTGCGTTCGTGGTGTAATGGTCAGCATGGATGCCTTCCAAGCATTCGACGGGGGTTCGATTCCCCCCGAACGCAGTACTTTTTTGTTTTTACTAATTTTTTTGATACTGTATATATGGTCATCTGAATATGAAACAAAATGAAGATTATTACCTGTTTATAGTTGTTTTGAGTTGATGAAGAACCAGCTGTTTTTTTTGTTTTGATTCGGAGACGATGAGATCTTTCTCAAGGAGTTTCTGGAGTGATCAAGTTGAGGTTTCTTTTTTTTCAGTCAACGTTTTGCCGGCAACTGCCTTTTCCCTGTGTGTTCGAACGAAACTGGGAGAGAAAAGACGGAGGACAACTGGACCATCAGAGCCTTCTCGTCGCTTCTAATTGCTCGTTTCCCAGGCCGATTAGATTGTTCGCAGCCCAAATCAAGATATCTTCCTGTCTCATCATGTTTCCCGCTGGCAATCCACACACTCTTCATCGGAACTTGATCCAAATCACGCCACTTCTTTGCAAATAGTCATCGGCTTCTCCCTGTCTCTCCAATGTGCGTTCGTGGTGTAATGGTCAGCATGGATTCCTTCCAAGCATTCGACGGGGGTTCGATTCCCCCCGAACGCAGTACTTTTTTGTTTTTAACAATGTTTTTGATACTGATTGGTCATTTGAAAATAAAACAAAGTAACACCTAAAAACTCACAAGTGGAAAGAGAAGGAGACTTCAATCTTTCACACTTTGTCGACTCCGAGTGGCATTTGCAACTCTATCTCAAAAACCAGAAGAATCATCCAAAAACTGTCAACAACAAAACAAATAAGCAGGAAATTTTCTATACAAAAATTATCGTGTTCTTTTGATTGTTAAAAAACAGGCTGAGTTATTCTTAACGAAGGATTTATCGCATTATTGAGAAGCATTATTCTGGTTGAACTTTGTCCTTCAAAGTCTACACGGCTTTCCTGCAGTTTTCTATCGAGTTTTCCCCTTTTTTCCCCAGTGTACTAAGCAAAACTGCGGTTGTTATGTGGTTGCTCAACTAAACGGAAGGCGCGTGATGTGGGCGCTGTGCCGTGCTCCTTTCTTGATGTAAAGCGAGCCAGAACTCAGTCGATAAAAATAGTGTTTGGAGCCAAGATACGGAAAAGAAACGAGAAAAAAACGAGAGCCATCGAGAACGAGCTTTTCATTCTCACTGCTTGAGCTGTCCGATGACGGCTGGTTTTTTGATTCTTCTAAAGTTCCCTTGTTGTATTTATTGTTTTGATGGTTGTGTTTTCTGCAATGTACTGGTAAGTTGAACAGGTAAACGGGCTTTTCCAAACTTCTTCATTACAGGTGCCTATGGTGATGAAAATATAAAAAATGTGAAATCTATTTATTATTTAGTAATTTCAGTCAAATTACTATGAAATGCAAGTTCGACTTATTGAATCTTTCAATTTCTGTGTGGTTTCAGTTCTGTATTCCAGATGCTTCTCGTCTTTATAGATGTAATTTTCTTCCCAGATAATGAAATGGATCGTAAGTTAAAATACTCATTGTGATCAGTTTTAGGTTACATATTTCAGAGCAGCCGTTTGGATTATCAATTGAGCTGATGTCGTATTGCCTCTAGTAATTTGATTGTTTCATACAGGTCAGTTTGAAGTGCTCCAGGGGCCTTCGTTTTTATTGAATCGCTCAGAAAATTTACATGAAAGTCCGGGAGTTATACAGAGCACATTTGCAAAAGACACAAGATAACTTTTCAGTACATCCCGGGAATGCCCATGAGATCAGTTTGGAACAATCGTCGATCCAGCGGCAAGAATGGAAAGGATCGCAGAACCTTCTAACTTTGTGTGTTTGATGTCTGTTTCTTTTATCTACATAGCTCTAATATCCGTTCTTGGCATCAAAAAGTTGTGAACCATTATATTCTAGCGTTTCACTTGTTTTTGTACTCCCCGCGTTTTCTTTCCTTGTCCTTCTCTCCGGGGCCACTTTCTAACTTTTTTCTAACATTTCTAAGTTTTTTCCAATTACTTCTCATGCAATTTCTATGTTATTTTTTGTACACTAATATTAGTAATTTCAATAAATACAATACTAAACAGAGACGTTTGTTCTTTATATCTCAGAAATCATACGAGATACCAAGAAACGACCAACTGACGAATTGTTCATCATAATCTTTATTGATAAAAACAACTTGTTTAGTGATGTCGTTTTTTTGAAGTCAACAAACAGGCCCAGTACTCAGAAAGTAAGATCCACATTTTTTTCAGAGTGTTCCAGAGATGTGTTTTCATCACTGTTCGTTGATGATGATCATTCCTTATTCATGAAACGCTCCTGATCTTGAAAGGCGTGTCGATTTGAAGTGATTGAGTCAACTTCCGCCTACAAGTAACCAGTGTGTTTCAAATTGTATTAGTTGTGCTTCTTGGCCCGTTTTTCCCAATAAAGGCAATAACGGTTGATCCCTTTCGCCACGAAGAGGCGAAGCACGTGAAAGGGGATGGTTTTGTTTTACGTCCAACCACGGACGGGTTGAGCCCCACATTAAGTGGATAGTGGGAACTCGGGTGAATTTAGTTTTGAGCCCCACATTAAGA
>LR538256.1:184054-219373 GCA_900883565.2 Caenorhabditis panamensis
GGATAGTGGGAACTCGGGTAAATTTCGGTTTGAGCCCCACATTAAGAGGATAGTGGGAACTCGGGGAATTTCGGTCAGCCTCCACCAGGTTTGGAAGACGACTGACAATGAATGATCGTTTCCAGAGACCCCTGCAGTATTGGGGCGGAGTCGAGTTTGGGCAGCGTTCATGAATATATTTACCGAAGATCAATATCTACTGACTTTTACAATCTTATCTTGTGGGAAAATCTATTACTAGTCTGCAACCCTATTGTCAATTACCAACAATAAAAGACCAATGTGTCGGTGTCCGATTAGCATGAGACTCTGAGACTTGCACAGTTTACTGTACTCTGCACAAAATCCTCTGTGTCCTTTTTCCTTTAGCATGTCAATTCCCAGTTTATCCCTTGGCGCTATTCTCCGCTGTTTCCGGTTGTCATTGCTTTTCGTCTTCTTCGCTGCCTCTCACTAAAAATGTATAGCTCGGAAGCAAGAACAGCAGCCCTTCTGGCTTCTCTCCCAACCAAAAAAACACTGACTCTCCGTCTTCCACATTGTGTCTCATTGAAAATGTAAAGCCAGGGAACAAGAAAAAAGTCCATCAGCTCTCTTTCCGTTCTGCAGTCCTTCTCTCCATTGCTCTTTTCCTAAACGAAAAAACCGACTGACTCTCCGTCTCGTTCTTCCACAAAGTCACTCGTACAAAATGTGCACCCCGAGAGATTAGTGAAAGACGTGGAACAGAAAAGGATCACTGATCATTTCGCGAGAAGAGAATTTTGAGATACATTGGAAACTTGTTGGGAGCACGGAACAAAACGATCATCAACCAAATTTTACTAGTATTCAGCAAACAGGATTCCTGCAAATACTCTTTTTCGTATACGACGCTTGGAAACGTCGTCAGCCTTTCCTACATGATATCAAGTTTTGTCCGAGTCCTGATGTACACCTGAAACTTATTCGATTCCAAAGTTTACCATGTCCCCATTCCCAATCTCCATTCGATTATCTCTATTTTGTTAAATTTTTCCGGGTTTTTGGGTTATTTCGGTTTATTTTTCTTAGAAATAGAGCGAGAAGTAAGTTCCTAAACAATCAAAAGTTGGATGTCCTGATTATAACCAATCGTTGTTTACAAGAGTGTGGTTGATCATTGAAGATTGGTCGTAGATCTCCTTTTACAAGATGATGAGAGCAACGCGTACTGAAAAACCAAGTTAGATCTTACAAAAGTCTTCAAAAAAAACTCACCATTTCATATATGTAGGTGTAGAAAACGGCCTCAAAATCCATCTAGCTTGATATTCCGATCCACTTGTCGATCATCCTGAAATATTTTGTTGGTTGTTATACAGAGACATGAAAACCCGTTTACCTCGAAGCCTGCAATGTGTTTGTCTGATTGGATTCTCCGTACAATTACAGGTTGTACGTCTCGAGGATATACAGAGCTGAAAAACAAGCTTGTTTCAAGAAACTGCAAAGTTCACCTACATCTCCTTGTACGATGTACGAGAACCAAATTGTGATTTTGCAGTTCTAGAGGATGTTGCAAGCCACTCTTTTATTTGACTATCTGAAATTGTTAGATATTCACTGAAGTAGATGATATGTATTTCAACTCACCATTCGAGATCTTATGGGGTCGCAATAGTCGAATGTTTAGTGAGATATATCAGAATAACAAACACTTCTCAGGTTTTGACTGCTTTTCAGCATGATAAACATTCTCTAAAAGTCAAAAGTGAAACCAAATCTCTTAACCGATTAGAAACGCTCTTCTTGATCAATTCCGTGCAAATACATTGTGAAAACACAGAAATATGATAACTGAATACTAAAAAAGGGAAGATACTTCAGAGAAATCAAAAGCCGGCTTTCATCGGAAAGCCCATGCAATACAACTGAGGAGGCTCTTCTGTCGGCGCCAATTTTCGAGAAAAAGAGACGCAGAGAAAGGCGTGACGTATTGAAAAGCTTAGGCCGGAGCCCCGTGCCAGGAACCGACGAACTGGCAGAGAAGCAGAGTCAGGAGACGGCCGTGAGCACGAGCCCCTGCAGAGCTAGAGAATGCAGAGGATGAAGCCGCAGCCACTGCTTTCGAGGGAATGCGGAGAAATGAGAGCAGTGAGTAAAGATGGACGGATCTGAATTTGAGAGAACCAATAGGAAAACATTTTCTCATTTCTCATATTTTATTACATTCACACGAAATACAATACAAAAAATACACAGCCCAAAAAATAGCGTCCATCGTTGCCTTGAAGGTGCCATCATCCATGAAGATTACCTGAAATACACATATTTTCACAATTACAAATCTTATTTTTCACCTCTTCAATATCAACATATCAGCAATGCAGCGTTACACCTCGATTTAATTTTCAAACTAAAAAAATTCAAGTTTGAAAATATATTGATGAGCTCTAAACCGTATGCGCTCTTTCTATGTTTGCTTTGAAGGTCCCATCCTCCATGTATTTCACCTGAATAGCACACATTTTCACATTTACAAATTCAGTTTTTTACCTTTCTAATATCTTCATAACAGCAATGACGCGTTGCACTTGCTTTTAATTATCAAAACTAAAAAAAAAGCTCGATTTTGTCCCAATATTTTTTAGTTCTACACCGTATGCACCCTCTGTAATTTCATGACAAATGTCAAATTTGTAACTAAATAGTAACTCACGTCTTGGTTGATTTCTAAATATAAAATTAATATACTTTGACCGGTATATAAACATATCTAGTACCCATTAGAAAATACTTCAGAGAAATCAAAAGCCGGCTCTCATCGGAGAGCCCTGAATATACGAATGAGGAGATTTGCGCGGTGAGCCTTGATATCAGAGAGAAAGAGATTCGAGAAAGTGAGAGACGGATTAGAGGGCTCAGGTGAGCGCTTGCTCGTACCAGGCACCGGCTTACATATCAGGCAGAGAAGCAGCGTCAAGACAAAATATGCATAGGTAGGCAGAAGCCTTTGGGGATGGAGAACTGATAAGAGAGGGGGAAAGGAGAGACGGATTAGAGAGCTCAGGTGAGCTCACTCGTGCCAGCAACCAGCTGATTTGGCAACGGAGGTGTGTTGAAACGGAGTGTGCATAGAAAGGCAGAAGCACATGGGTATAGAGAATGCAGAGTGTGGAGCGGGTTGTGATAAGAGATCTGGAGGGACATTGCAAGAGGTGTGAGATTTTGAAAGCCGTAGTTGTATCTGAAATAGTCAGTGGGCCTTCAAGAAATCATAAAGAAATTCACTTTCCTGTATACATCAACAGCTTTCTGTTTTCGAAAAGAAAATGTAGGAGGAAACGAATAGACTTGCATGACAACACGTGGGAATTACAGCACAGTGAAGTTCCGAAGAGCATAAGTAGAATGTTGAGACTAGTTCTTGCGTCATTTGACTTTCTGAACGACAAACAAACGTGTTCGCAATCAACCTATTGTCAACCAATCTGAAAACTGCCACTGTGGTACTGTACTCGGGATCACTGGAAAAGCACCAGTTCTCTACTCTCAAACACCGATAAGCAGCACCGCGGTGCTATAGTTCGCCGCACACCTTCCCTAGATAATTTCCGCTGCTCTTTTTTAAAGTCAAAATCAAAACCAACGAATTGAAGCATTGCCTTTTGTTTAATAAACACTTGGTAACCAAACGCTAGAGATTTACGTTGAGGAGAACCAACGTGGGTTAGTGGTCAACGTAGATTCTCCAATTGTCAATATTCTTTCATTGGACTTGTCTCCTTCACATTGTTCAATTGAAGTGTGATTTTGTAACGCTATAAACCCATAAACCCAACAAGACTATTGATCAATTCGCGGCAACAAATTCTATCTCACAGTACGACCTCTCAGATTAGGGACTTACACAATACGACCCAGCACAAAACAGTCCACATTCCTGTCCGTGCGCTCCATAACAATTTTTGTCAATCATACCTGCTGTCTTCCGTCAATTCTTCCTTACTTATTTTTTTTTGCTACTCCATCTGAAAATGTTCTCGGATTTTCCACTGCTCCCTACTAGGGTTGAGCGTGTCAACCTTGTTTGCACTGATAACTTTATTGATGTGGTCATAGCTTTTCCCGGTAACGACCTCCAGATTGTTGAGTTTAGTACTGATCCTACAAACAGCTATATCAAATGCTACAATGAACATATTCGAACCCACTTCGAGAAATGCAGGGATCCTGACGTTTTTCGATGGGTACCGGTATTTTTCTCCGGTCTCTTCAGCGTTCCTGAATGCGAGTATAGCATTGTTTCCATAAACACTAGTAGGTTATCCTCTACAAATGGAAAAGTCTTGAAAGCTGATAAATGGAAGGAGTTCTTTGATAGAATCAAGTGGCATTTCGGTAAACTGGAACATAAATTGAAGTTCAGAGCTTTTGAAGTCTCTAGCCATCCTGACCTGGAAGCCAGAGAAGTGCATGCTTTCTGGCCGTTTTTGACCCCTGGAAAACTTGTCAATTTCGTTCATATGGGAAGGGAAAACTTGAACTCTTCTGGGAAAATTAGTAAACTGAGCCACACACAACAATGGAAACAAACTGATTTCATCAACACCTCGTTTTTCAACAACGTGAAGATCAGAGACTTCTGCAAATTGAGAAAAAGTGTGATTAGATTGGAAAACTTCTCGCTGAAACTATTCCGAGAATTGATTGAAGTAAGTTACTCACATCCTTTTTATCATTTTTTCTATGTATATCTTGTTCTTTTCAGAAAATTGAAAACTCGCCAAGATTCAAAACCTGCCGAATCACTTGTACGAAAAGAACCCGCCGCGGAGCCAGCTGGGCCAGTCGGACCAAAAACTCAATTCATTGCAATTTGAGAAACAGAGGATCTCCTGTCCCCGGTCGCCTGGATACGTTCAGATTCACTGGGAGAAATAATGTTTGCTTTGAAGCAATGGTTTCCAAAACAGTAGGAACCCTTTTTGTGAACATCAAGCGTATTTCCTAAATTCTTCGATATTGTTATCTCTCGTTTTTTCATTATTTCAATTGCTGGCTTCCACTCTGGAACAATGCTAATAACGTATTTATCTTTACTGAATGAAGCAAATCGAGAGTATTCGCAACTATAGTGATATCCATGTTTCTGATCTACTATTTCAGATTTCCCGTGTATAGCAGGATCCTGAAACCTGATAAATCCAGCTTCTTAGTAAAATTTTGCGTCAATACAACTGTCTAATAGATCCGTATACCCCTCTGAAACTGAATCTCTCAAGCTTATCAGTCCAGCCCCTCTAGCCCAGTTTGCTCAATTTCTATCAGGTCGGCGCCAATCCTCGGGTGAAATAGACGCAGAGATAAACGTGACGGATTGGAGAGCTTAGGCCGGAGCTCCGTGCTAGGAACAGACGAAGTGGCAGAGAAGCAGTGTAAGGAGACGGACGTGAGCACGAGCCCTTGCTGAGCTAGAGAATGCAGAGGATGAAGCCGCTGCCACTGCCTCCGAGGGGTTGGGAAGGAAAGAGAGCAGGGAGTGAAGGCGGACGATTTTAATTTTAAGAGAATCATTCGTTCATTTCTTCTAAATTCCATAAAAACAACATGAAGTTCATTACAAAAAAACAAAGCTGGAAAAAACGTTAATTTTTGCTTTGAAGACCCCATCCTCCATGAAGTGTACCTGAATATCATATATTTTCACATTCACAAGTTTAGTTTTTTACCTTTCCAAACGCTTTATATCACCGGTGGAGCGTTGCACTTGCTCTTGAATATTGAAACTATCAAAAGTTCATATAAAATTTATTGACCAGTTTGATTGATGAATCCTGCGCTTTCTGTAATTCAATGATAAATGCCAGTTTTTAAAGCAAATAGTAACTCACGTCTTGATTCATTACTAGGTATATTATTATCATACGTTGACCGGTATTTAAAAATATCTAATACCCATTAGAAAATACTTCAGAAAGATCAAAGCCGGCTCTCATCGGAGAGCCCTGAATATACAAATGGGGAGATTCGCGCGGTGAGTCTTGATATCAGAGAAAAAGAGATTCGAGAAAGTGAGAGACGGATTAGAGGGCTCAGGTGAGCGCTTTCTGGTACCAGGCACCGGCTCACATATCAGGCAGAGAAGCAGCGTCAAGACAAAATATGCATAGGTAGGCAGAAGCCCTTGGGGATATGAAACGGATAAGAGACAGGGAAAGGAGAGACGGATTAGAGAGCTCACGTTAGCTCACTCGTGCCAACAACCAGCTGATTTGGCAACGGAGATGTGTTGAGAGGGAGTGTGCATAGATAGGCAGAGCGCATTCGTATAGAGAATGCAGATTTTGGAGCGAGCTCTGAGAAGAGATCTTGGGGGACATTGCAAGAGTTTCAGTGTGAAAACTTTGAAAGCCGTAGTGTTCATTCATCTAAATCAGCGGACTTTAACCAGATTTCTTGGGAGAAGTTCAAAAAAATCAAGAGACTTTCTTGTGATCAAATCAAACATGAAAACTCTCAACTTTCGAATGGAATTCGGAATGGAAACGAACAGATTTTCAAGATGGAACGAGAGAATTTCGGAACAATGAAAATTTCAAGACCATAATGAGAATTTTGAGACTCGTTCTTTCGCCGTTTGACATTTTGGACAAAGAAAGGACGTTTTTTTCTACTTTCCATACTTCTCCAAACTTCTCTGTAAGCAACGCGTCTACCTGGATTTGGATACCACCGCCGCGTCAATTCAAACTTCAGAAAACGGCACCTTTACCATTTCACAGAGACGCTGCAGTATGTCCCAACCCTTTATTCACGTTTTTACGTTAATTTTTTATAATATCTTTCCAATTCAGATATCAACCGGGCATTTCTCGACAATCGAATCCCCATCATCAGTCACAACTGTCGTACAATCGGGTGTTTTCTGCAGTGAACCGTCACGGTGTTTTGTGTTTGCGGACTGAATCATAAGGTGGACATGAATAACATCGATTAATCCACAAAGTCTTGGCGGCTCTGGCGATGCTGCGCTCTCTCCTATTTTTTTAATGTTTGCTTATTTTTGATATTTGGAATTTGGAATTGACTTCCGAGAAAGTCGGATGGAAAACTTGTAAGCTACTATTTGGTTTTTCGAAAAAAAAATGGGGGAATCGGAGTAGATTTTGGGAAAACTAGTGAAAAACGCAGTTTTTCATCGGTTTTCTGTCCTAGTTACATCAAGGTCTAATCTCTGAAAGTTGCAACTAGAAAGCAATCGACTTTCCGAAGCTTGAAACTTTTTTAAAAAATCGATGCACAGAATTTTGCATTAAACATATTTTTTTAAATTGTCTCCTTTTTCCAGGATCTCTATCTCCACAACCCAAAAAACCAAGAATTCTTCCTGGGAATCCTCAAGATCATTGGACCAGAAGCCTTGGAAGCAGAGATCAACAGCGCTGCAAAGTTCATCCGAGTGGGTCCCCATGTCATCCGTCACTGGAAAAAGAAGCTGGAAGACAAGGGACTGCTCCCACTCTGTTCTACCCGTTCAACCACCAACTTTTGATCGTTCGCAAACCCCAACTCATCAATAATAAAAAATTTTGTGACACCTTTGGCTTGTTTTACTCTTTTTCCATACTCATATGATGTTCAGTCATCGTGATATCTGAATCGTATTGTTTTTCATATATTTTTCTTAATGATTTCTAATTACAACACTTCTTACAGAAATGGCGCCGAGCACCCATGGACGACAAAGGAAGACTTTGGCATAAAAATCGCGAATAAATGATTTTTCTTTAGAAAATTTTCAATAAAGAACCTATTGAACATGTTCATTAATGAAATTCAAACCTTGTAAAGGTCCAACTGACAGGCCTAAACATTATAATAGCCTGAAAAACGGAAATGAAAGACTCCCTGAACAATTTGCTTCTTTTTTCTTTTTTAGACGATAGTTTTTGATAGTTCGAGAGATTTATCTCTGACAGTACCAGTTGTGTGTAAACCATTTCTTCGATTTTACTTTTCATTATAAAAAGACGCCAAATTCATCCTGTGTAGCTTTAGGACTGTGAGAACGTGAAAAGAAACGTTTGGTCATTGCAAATACACAATTTTCAACTGGAATACAGATCCCCGGCACTTGTTTTGATAAACGTGAAACTGTTCTCGTTTGAGTACAACACATATAAAACAACACATGATTGATGCAATGTTTCGTTGAATTCGAGACTATACTTTTTTCAATTGAGTGTTTGGTATCAATTTGATCACAAATTATTCAGAAACATGTTCCAATATCAAACGTCTTGATTGGGGTCCTGGTTCCAAAGTTATAACACTGAATATAACGTTTTTTTTGCGAGCCACCCTGGATCTGCGTCTCCACCCCTCCTCTCGCTTTCTCACTCATGTCCCTCCAAACCCTTTTAGCTTACCAGATGTACACTCTTGCCCCTCCGTCATTTTTTCGTGTGAGCGAGAGACTGTGTTCCTTTGAAGAGACGGCAGAGAATCCGCGGCGAACAAACCGCCAAGCCAACAACCCTCACTCACTTCCCGGGGCTGACCGATGACAGCCGGCAATCGATTTTCCTCAAGTTCCCCTTTTTTTCCCTATATTTACCGTATTATTCGGTGATATGAAAGTGCCTATTGATGAACTCGGTTGAAAAAGAGGTGAGTTATCGTTTGGTTTTCAAAAAATCTGGTTAATTAGAGAGAATTTCGTCAAAATGTGAAAAAAAAAATCGCAGTGTATGCCAAATTTTGCAAAATTTCTGAATTTTCAGGCTAGCTAAAGATGATGCAGCTCTATACAATTATCGTCTTCAAGCTCCGAAAGCTATTAATGTCGAGCAACCGGGGCAACGCTTGAAATAGAAGAGCAAGCAGAGGAAACAATCGAAGAGATGGAAAAGAAGCTGAAAGACGAGAAGGTGATTTGTTTCACCGATACTGCCGTTTTCCGCCTTTTGTATCGTCGTGTGAGTTGTACATCATAAAGTTCCACAAACAAATATTTCTTTACAGGTCGGTCGATTCAACATTGGTAAAAGAGTGAAGGACACAGTCGCTCTTTTGCATCCTTCATCTACAGTCCGTAAATGCCGATATCCAGGAGATGTTCAATCGAGTAGCAGCCTTCCAGACTCGTGGAGTTAAACGCGTTTCTGAACATATAATTTTTCTCTGTGATTTTCCTCAGTAAATAAAAATGTAAAACTTCTAAAAATTTGTTTTCTTTTTTTTAAGTCTAGGTTTCAAAAAGACCTAGTTTTCTCTAGCCTAACACCCTTTTTCCAAACGGTATAGTTTTCAAGATGTTTCGACTCATAATCATAATCCAAGTGGCTTTTGGGTAGAATTAATATGCAACTAATCAGAGCAAAATTATACTTTTCCATGCTCTAATCGTACCACATTTTTGCTCCTCCGGATAACCCCGGTGGAGCGGTTCCAAAAATTGAAGTTTGTTCGACACTCTCTTTCGAAAGGTCGGAACTCCAGCGTACCTTGAGTAACTGGGTTAAAACCGACGCTCTCAGTGTATCTCGCCTCTTACGTTGGTCTATGTACCGACAAAAACCGGGTCGGCGAGGATTCACTTTTCTCCGCCCGTAGTGGAGACGCAGAGAAAAATGCGACCGCGGCGAAGAGCAACGGGTAGAGCGAGCAAACGGGGATATGTGTTAATGACCTCGGCTATATGGTGTTTGGTTTTCTGTAGTTGTCCGTCACGGTGTTCACAGATAGCTCATAAGGACCACCTTGGTGGCAAAAAAAATCGATTTGATTTACAAATCTCTTGGCGGCTCTGGTGAGCTGCGATTTCCCCCGATTTTTTTTGAGTTTTTGACCGTATTTTCGTGATTTGATGTTGATTTTCGACAATGTCGGATAGAAAAAGGTAAGAAACCATTTTTTACGGTAAAATTGAGCAAATCAATACGATTTTTTTGAAAATAAGCGAAAAGCGTGGTTTATGAGCAGTTTCCTTCTAAATAAAATCCAAACTTTTCAAATTCTAAGAGGCGAAACATTTTCTAGCTGTAAAAATTAAAAACAAGTAAAAAAAGCAGATTTTCACATAAAAAAATTTTCAGATGAGCATTAACTATGGCGAACATTGAATTCTTCGAAAAGTATGTGGACGAGGTTGGACGCTTGAAGACTTCTTCAATGTTATTTTGGGAGATCATCGGAGAATCAAGAGTCTTGATGAAAAGAAGCTCAAGGATTTTCGAGAAGCTGCAAGCCCTCTTCAAAAAGGAATGTATGGAGAAAGGATGTGCCAATGCGTATTGTGGAAGATGCTTTTTTCCGGAACACCCAACAAAGACCTGCGAAGAAGCTGCTCCGAAGATCGATTACTCCATAACCAAGTATGTCCAGGCAAAGGAGAACACAGTGGAACGCACTAAAAGTGTCCAACGTGTTTCGTCTTGATCCAGCGAACTGAAGGATGTCTCCACATGAACTGCATTTGTGAAACACACTTCTGTTTCTCGTGTGTATGATCTGGCAGTGAGAATAGCGTCAAGCACCATTAACAGGGTAAGTTGTATTCTATTGGTTTGCCAACGTCAAAACAAGTTTCTTTTCAGGTTGTTGAAAACCGAACAATCATCCCGGGATACTTTGTGAGTCTCGACTACCGCTTCCTGTGTGACACGGAGACAGGACATGATGTGCTCCACTTTTGGAATCACCGCGAATTGCGCGAAATCTTGGCCGAAAATGGCATTATATAAATATTTTTTTGTTAAAAACCTCACTGTTTTCTACTTTGAGATGATGTTCATGTTATATCAAGATGAATAATAAAGGAAAAACAAATTAAAAACGCGTATGAATGTCGTCTCCCTTTCCAGAAGATTTCCACAAAAGCTGAGTCGTCTCCCAGTTGCCTACTTCCGTTGTCTGAACTTTCCGTAACCTGTTCCGTACAAGGACAACCTTGACATCGGTCCGTTGAAGAAGGAGGAGTCTCGGATGTCATGGCTCCACGAGACATTGTCAACTATCTTCTCAAATCAGCTTCCCGAACAATAATCAGTTCATAAAAGTGACTGTAGTGATCCCTATCCTCGAGCCATTTCTCAACTTACACAAATGAACTCCATTCAAGTGTTGGCATATCTCGTTCATGAAATCAACATTTTCCCAGGTCTCCAACATATTCTGCAACCGTTCTTTTGCCTTGTCTCCTCGATCGACCGCACCGCATACCCGCGACGCTTGGAACGAAGAAGAGAACAGCTCCTCGCCAGGCAGGGCAGCAACGGGCACAGAGGGTAGGGCCAAAAAACGTTCTCTCCACTCTTCACTCTCTTTTTTATCACACAACTAAACCACTCACTCGTTTATCGAATGGCCCGCGGACCGAACCACACGCTATAATGTGCGACGAGGAGGCCTCCTCTCGCTGCCACACTCGCTCACAGAACGCTCACACTGACGAACCCGAGCGACGACGACGGGCTGGAGCGGGGTGGTCGGAGAAAGTTCTGCGTCTCTTCACAGGCAAATCTCTTACTTGCCACCGGGGGGAAGATGGCGGCGAGGCGAGCTTCGCTGAATCGGGGTAAAGAAAGATGAAAACACTGGGAAGACATTTTTAGGGAGCGGGAATGAATTAGGCATCAGATTAGCTACAATTAGACACCACACACGTATAAAACAACTGAATATCATGCGGAGAACAAAACGGGATTCCTTCTAAAGGAGAAGTTGAATTTAGATATTTTCATAACTTTAGAGGACTGTTCTATATGGGATAACAAAATGGGACCACAACGCAAACTTTTCAATACCACGTTTGTGCACATTTGTCCTGTTTTTCAATGCTTCACTAAATAACCTCTTTTTGGAATAGAATTAGGTTTTTTCTGTCATTCTGCCTAAGAATTCGACCACTATCCTCTTTTCTTCAGGAAAAGGTTCTCTCGTTATCAGCTCAAAATAACTCTTTCCACGAGTCATCCTGAATTGTCGTAATATCGGGTGTTTTCTGCAGTTGGCTGCACGGTGTTTGCGGACCAGATTAAAAATTGGAAATTTGAAGAAAAATCAAAAAATAATCCAATTTCTCCAGGTAGCTCTGATGAGCGGCGTGCTCCCCTATTTTTTTTGAGTGTTTTGTTATATTTTTGTAATTTGGAGTCGAATTTCGACAAAATCGGATGGAAACAAGGTAAGATACCACTTGGTTTTGGAAAAATTGGAGATAATCGGCGCACATTTCGGGAAAACTAGTCGAAAAAAAAGTTTTTGATCAGTTTTCTTTCAAAATCACAACAAGGTCCAATTTTTTGACCCATTAAAAATCCGAGACTAGAAAATTTGATAAAAAATCGATAAACATAGGCGATTGTTTTTTACAAAGAATTTCGCATGAAAAACCAATTTTTTGCGGGAAATTGTAAGTTCTTTTGTTTCTCAGATTTGAGCTGGGAAATGACATATCAAAATGAACTCTCAATTTGCATCGATCAGTGAGTAAATTCTCTCATTTTTTTGCTAACTTTTGAGCAATAGTCCAGAAAAAACAGTTTTTGGAAGAGAAAACTTCATTCAACACCTTTCCAGACATCGACGACAGCTTGCTGATTGCCAAAGAGATCCCAGTCATCGAAAATGGAGTTCACCAAACAGCCATTTGTTGGTGAGTGTTTACCCTACTTCAAATCAGATTTGATTCGGCAAAAATCATCAAAAATTGGACAATTTTTAGTTCAAAATGGCTTCTAGCTCCACCTTGATGGTTCAGAGCCCATCGCCAGCAACATCAGTGAAAAGGACAGCTGGACCCGACGGTAAGAATTTTCGCTCTATGCTTGAAAATTGAAAAAAAAGTTAATAGAAAAAAGCAAGCTTGTGCTCTACTTTTCCTCAGTAGACAACTTTTCAAACAATCTTTTGGTTTTTGAGATAAAATTCAAGAAAAGGCAACTAGTTTGCAAATTGGATTAAAATTGTGTGATTGATCAACTTTGACACTTCTATTTCTGGCTCTGATCGGAAAAAAGAGGGATCTCATTTCAAAAGAGGGATCTCAATTGAATGAAAGGATCTCCCATTAAAAGAGGGATCCTATTGCTGCGGTCACGCAAAGTGGCACTCGGCGGTTCTCGCCACGAAATCATTTTTTTGCTGTTTTCACGTTTCTGGAACGATTTTTTGATTTTTTTTCAGATAAAAATGAATAGAGAAGAACATTTCAAGCCTAGAAATAGTTAATTTGACCCAAAATACTGAAGTTTTCATAGAAAAATTTGAGATTTTGTGTTTTCGTCAGTTTTTTTTTGGAAAAGTTACAAAAACGGGTAGTTCGCAATGAAAATCTAACCAAATTTGGTCAAATTGGCTATCACTAGGTTTCAAATTCCATTTTCTATCCGTTTTCATAGAGAAAACTCAAGAAAATTGGACCAGAAACAAGAAAACAGCAAAAAACTATATTCGTGGCGAGACCCGCCGAGTGCCACTACCCGTGACCGCAGTAATAAGTTACGAAACAGAAAAGTATGAAACTTGACAAGGAGAACTGATTTTAGAATAGAATTTGAATGTAAAACAATTGTATGTACAACCATAACTCATGTAGTGGGAATCATGATAGTGTACCACCATTCCCAGCAACATTGAACTTACCGTCGAATCACTTCTATAAAGATGTTCTATATCATTTCCAACTCTAGATAACGACTATGTATTAGAAATAAAATTTGTTTTTAGAAATGCTTCCTTACTCGGGTACTTATCAAGATCTCTTTTTTGATGACAGATCCCTTTTTTTAAATTGAGATCCGTTTTTTTAAATTAGATCCCTCTTTCAAAGTAAAGTCCCTCTTTTAAAATGAGATCCCTTCTTTTAAATCTGCCCCTTCCATAAAATCACAATCGCCACCGTCTATGATTTGGCCCGAATACGTCGCGTAAAATTTTTTACAATTTTGATTGATGCGTCATTTCACCTTAATAACTCCTCGGGGGTTTACAGAATTTGGTTGAAAACAATCCCCAGTTGACGAAAAAACGTGCAGATTCCAAAACTGTGCTTAAAATTCCATGAAAACGCCTGTGAGCAAAGGTATGCTCAATCTGTGAAGAGCAAGAAAAACGACCATTTTCGACGCGAAATTTGAGGTTTTTGTGTCCGTGTCGGCTCTATTTTGCTCATTTTTTTTGTGTATGAGGATTTTTTCCTGTAGAGCTCGACGAGATCTATCCGAATTTATAAGAACTTTTTGAATTTTAATGGAAAAATTCTGAGAAAATCCAAAAATTCGTAAAGGCCGTCCGATCTGGCAAATTATGCAACGTCGAGTGCAGTTACTTTAGTGTTTGGATCGGAGACGACCTGTGACCTATACAAAAACTATCCCACTAAAAAACATTCTTTGTGTAAAAGTTCTAAATCAGAATCAAAAACAGAATGGATTGGGGGGACTATATCCTACCACAAGGGCCCCAAAGGGGCCGGGGAGCGTTATCTCCCTACCCCGCGGAGCGGATGTTTGAGTGAAGATTAAAACGAACACCCGTTTTTCTACAGAAGCATAATTTGGGGAGAAGCACCTGCCCTACTGCCGAAAGCCTTGGGAAGGAACTTCCCTAATCTTTTTTTTACATAGATCCTCATTTTTTTTCTCATAAAACAGTTCCTTTTTGCAGAGATGAGTTCCGAATCGGCAGACTCTTACAATGAGGAGTCTTCCGGCGAAGACAATCGTGATGAGAAGAAGGTCTTTCGTGGGTCGAGCAAGTCGAGCATCACTGCTCGCACAGCTCGCCACGATGCAAGAAACTTGGCTCGGATGAGCCAAGTTTCCGGAGATTCAAACCACGAGAAGCAGCCAGTCGTCCCAGAGCACGGAGACATCACTCGTCAGAGCCCAGACGGCGTCGAGCAGACCGCTCCGATTGTCCAGATCGTCGAGAACCTGCAGGAAGAGGAAGAGGCCGACTTAGTTCTCAGAGTCAGTCCTCTGCAACAGACCGTTCCGGTTCTCCAGACTGTCGAGAAAAACGTGCAGGAAGAGACCGACAACAAGCCTGATCCGGAGACCGCCCAGCCAGCCACTGGCACCCATCGTCAGGAGCATGTCGGAGCCCAGATCGTCAACATCGTTCCTCCCGCCATGATTCGTCTCATCAACGATCTCTTCAATTCGCCGGCGGAGTTCAGTGAGTTTTCAATCAGTTTTTTTTTAACAATTCAAGACTCTAATTTTCCTTTTTTCAGACAAAGTGACGGCGCAGAAGGAGATCGAGAAGATGGAGGAGCGTTTGCTGGCGTCGCAGTACAAAGCGCAAATGACGAGTCTGAAAAGACGGATTCTGGAGGCAAAGGTCGGCCAAATGCCAGACAAGGAGACGATTCACGAGTTGGCTCTGGTGAGTTTTTTCAGTTGATACAACTCTGATAAGGTAATGTATCCGTTTTTCAGCAATGGGCTTCCAGCGAGCCGGAGATCAAAAGAAACAATGGCGGACAGCAGTAAACAGCAGTAAACGATGATTCCATAAGCATCCATGTGTTAACCCTTTGCATAATTATTTCTTCTCCATCAGTTTCCAATACTCTTCGTATTCAATTTCTTTTGTTGCATTACTCTGTTGTTTTTTCTTTCATTTTGTCTTTTTCCAATCGTGAAAATAAACAAATCCTGTTCTGCCATGCATTCGAAGCACCTGAAAAGTCGTTAGTAGTTGTTATTCTGATCATTGGCCGCCTACTGAACTCATTTCCCACTTTCTTATGTGCCGAGAATGCACTCACTGATCTTCGAAAAACAGGAAAAATTATAAGAAAAAGGGCCAGTGATAAGACAGGTCGAGTACGGTTTATAAAAGTGGAAGATCACCAAGAGAGGAACGTCAAGATTGAACAGATATGTGGTGTCTTCTGATTTTCCTGATTTTTCAATGTTTTGAGCAAGCTGTTAGGTATAAAAGTATGTTTTTAGTGTTAAGAAGGTTTTTCTGATAATTTCAGTGCTAAAAATCCGATGTTTTTATCGGTCGACAGAAATTGGGTTGAGATCCCTCTTTTAAACTGAGATTCTCTTTTTTCCGATCAGAGCCCTATTTTCTAACACAAGCCAACCAAATAAACAATGCCTTTTTGCCCTGTTTTTTATCAGCTGTGACGAAAAGTGAATAAATAAGTAAACTGTAGAGAGAAAGCGATAGAGATACCAAATAGTTTCCAGGTGCTGTCTGTAGAGGACAACGAACTGATTCAGCAGATCTTGAAGTTCGTCCTCCAGAAGAAGACCGCGGAATTCCTCAAAGATTGTGGAGTCCTGGACACACGATGAGCACCCATTCCGTCTTGACGGCGTCGTTCTACATGGTCTGTGTCTCATCTCTGCACAAAACCTTGAACTCATCGAGGTCAGTTTTCACCCTTTTTTGTGCAGAAAAACTTCGAAATTTTTTTTTTCCAGGCTAAATCACATCTGGAGACCATCGAGAAGTTATTCAAGACCACCGTGGCAGAGCTGTCGACCGAGATTCCAAAGCTGGCAGAGTTCGTGATGTCGAAAAAGACACTGGTTCAGTTTACGGCGGAGAAAGGCAAGATTACGATCAGTGATGTGACGGCTAGCGATTTTTTTTTTAATAACGGCTCACAAATTATTTCTAATGTATATTTGCATAAAACGAATAAAATAAAAAATTTTCGATTTTCCAACTTTTTTCAAACGAATCCGAACGAACGTATACGTGGTACCAACCAAATCGGTGAAAAAATGACTGAAATCGAGAAAAAATAAAAATTTCAGAAAATTTTCAGAGGTCGGTCTTAAGGTTTAATGTCGTTGTTTAGAGGGATAATGGACCTTCATTTTTGTAATTGGTCACATTTGACATAGAGTAACGCGAACGCAGGTATAGTGCCCGGAAAGTTGGGAAAGGAAGATTGTGTAGGCTTTGCATTTTTTCTTGAAACGTCTCAAATAAAGTGATATCTTTTTTTCTGGGCAGTTTCTAGTCAGAAAACAGCTATAAGAAACTATTATGTCATTATCAACTTGTCATAACCCTCCTCACCGGTAATCCTGAATCGTCGTAATATCGGGTGTTTTCTGCAGTTAGCTGTGCGGTGTTTGCGGACCGAATCAAAAGTTGGAAATATAAAACAACAAAAATTAGTCCAATTTTTCTAGGCAACTCTGATGAGCGGCGTATTTCCCTATTTTTTTAGTGTTTGAAAGTATTTTTGTAATTTATTTGTTGTCGATTTTTGATAAAACCGGATGAAAAAAAGGTAAGATACCATTTGGTTTTGAAAAAATGGGGGGAAACAGCACAAATTCCGAGGAAACTAGTAAAAAACGCGGTTTTTGATCTTTTTTCTCGAAAAATCGGAGCAACGTCTAATTTTTCATGTTCCAACTAAAAATCAATTGACTTTCAAATATTTCCTGTTTTCCTCATTTTTTCGCTAACTTTTCGAGTATTTCTTCAGATTTGGAGAAGATGACCCTGATATGCACTCTTTTGACTGAACGGAGCAATGTCATAGTAAGTTTTTCCTTTTTCCGAGCAGAGCAAAAAAAGAAATTGCAGGTTCCTGAATCGACATTCAACGAGTATGAGGAAGTGCAGACGGAGATTGAAGAAGATGTACGACATCGAGGGACGAAGATGAGAAGCATCAGATTGAGGAAGAACTTGAAGAGGGAGGCTGGAAATGGTGAGTTTTTGAAATTTTCAGCCTGCATCGCCAAAAAAACAAATGAAAATAAAAATAAAGCTCTGCGAACCAAAAGGTTCGCAGAGCTTTTTTCTGAATTTCTGATGATATCAAAAGAGTTTTAGAGCGAGAGGGTTTGAACCCGAGAGTGCAAAATTCAATGACAGACGCGTTACCGCCTGCGTCACCGCCGCTCTTGCCACTCTCTTGCCGCCGGCGACCTGCCGCAAAGAACACTGCAGGAACTAGAAAATGTGCTCTAGATTGGGTCATTCTCATCCAATCGCTCAAAAATTTCACGTGCATCATCTGGTTAGTGTACATACCCTCTCTGCACAAAATGGGCTCAAACAGCCCAGTATTCTCTGAGAAACCGCTGCCGATATACATTCAGATAGACAGATGTACAGAAGATGTTTCAGCTCGTCTCCCGGATGACTTTCAATCACGTAGACTTCCGTCTTTCAACAGCCGCTTGGGAACATCTCCAGAGCGTCAGGGAAGCTTGAGTTCTGCCTCTGACTCGCGTGGATCTTCAGTCCGTTCCAATGGATCCGACATACTTCGAAACGGTAGATTTGTTTTTCAAATTACAATCAATTTCCAGTTTTTTTGCAGGTGCGCGTGTTCTGAGTGTCAGAGACCCTGAATTTCAAGCAATGGGACCAGAAGAGTTCTTTAAAAAAAGAAGCAAGACAAAGTTCGTTTCGATCAAAAAGTCCAAGAGCTCGAGAACAGTGAGTACTCTACAAAACCAATAGATTCAAGTTTGAATATTTTCAGAGTATGACGAGAACATCGAGAAGATTGAGCAGGACCTTGAAAAACATGTTGCCGAAGAAAAAAAGGAGAAGGATGACTTGCAGAAGAAACTGGATGGTTAGTTTTATTCTTCTAATTTGAAATGCAACCGCTCCGCGACTGCGCCTTTAAAGTCGGGGATACTGTACCATTGAATCTCATCATCGAAAAAGGACGAAACTACAGTATCCCCGACTTTAAAGGCGCGTGCCTGATTGTATGCGCATTGAAACGTTGAAAGTGAAAATTTCAGACCGCGTCAAATCGATGAAAGGCGCCAAGCTCTATTTTCAAAGAGAGACGATGCATATCGAACATGACTACGCTGCAGCTGGACCCGATGGTAAGTAACTTCGTTGTGAGCTAGAAAATTTTTCGAAATTAGCAATCAGTAGACAACTTTCCGAACACTCTTTTGATTTTTGAGATGAAATTGAAAAAATGGCAAATGGTTTGCAATTTGGAGTTAAAATTTGTGAATTTTAAATTTTGACATCTCTATTTTCCAGCTCAAGCCAACCGATCCAACCACCGCAACCAGTTTAGTAGAGATTGCACAGAGAGGATTCTGTAAATAACAAAATTTTGTGAGATTTTCTTGTAATTTATGATTTCTATTTCTAAAATTAACTTATGATTGTTTATTTATTTATGTACATAATAAATTATTGTTTGAAAAGTGAAAATGAATCTCTGTGAAGTTTGATTTGGATCCCCGTACCACACAACGAGTCCTCGAGTCACATCATCCTTGTTTTTCTGACAGATTGACTGGATGTAACGATCAAGAAAATCAGCAAAAGCAGTGGTTTTTGAAGTCCATGTTCAAGTTTTTTCAGGATAGACTGTTTCTGAGTCATTGACGGAAAGGAAGAGGATGTTGTACAGACAAGAAGGACTTTGTATTTTACTTTATTTCTCAGTACAAAGTAACAGAAGAGAAATGATAAATTACAAATTGTTGAATATAGTCCACATGTTGGTAATTAGCCATAGCGAATGCCAAGCAAACAAAGTAATAGCATTTGATACAGCAATAGAAATCTGTTGAGGTAGGTCTTTAGCAATCGAGTCTGAGCCATTTAGGGAATTCCAAAGTCGCAATCCGCAATGAAGTTTCTCGTGTCGAATGCATGCAAATCCGAGTTTTGTACTGATTGATTGACAAATGAAACAGCTAAAAGACTCCAGCGCTTTTTGTTTCTCAGAACATACTGAAAATCTATGGCGTTTTGAGGTCCCTATGCTAGACAGAACTTACAATGAACCAAATAAAAAAACAAGAAGAATACTTCAGTGAAATCGAAGCACAGTTTCCTCAGGAAACTCAAGAGAGAGGCGATCCATAGAAAAGTGCCGCTGGACGCGGGCTTTTATACGGTTTTTAGCTGACGTGGCTTTGCTTGCGGAGGTGGAAGGGAAATACTGTGTGATAGACGAACAGGGAAGACGAGAGTGTAGAAACAGACAGCAAAAGTGTTGGAAAAACAGAACGGAGGAAGGCATCCGTCATTGATATGTAAAACGTGGGAACTGCTTGCGGGAAGGGTTTGGTTCTCCGCAAACCATTCAATATGAAGTTGAAATGTGGGTATCTGGCTTAAAATTAGAGGGATTATGCTTTTCAAAAGGTCTTGATCGGAAGAGCAACTGAATCGCATTACTTTTTCATTGATTTTGACAATCTTTCTATGTTTGAAAAACCGGAGATGTTATCAGCTCCACACATGCTCTACATGCTAGATGAAGTTCCCAGCTAAGCAAAATCAGCAGGCTTTTTTCTATTGGCATTTTGTCGCTAATTGGATGTATTGATCGGTTAGGATAATTTCTGTTCTGAAAGTTTCCATATCCAGGCTCACCACGAGGAGGTTCAATACAAGAGCCCATAATTTTTCCATTCAAAGGTTGGGAGAGCAATGGCTTCCTTGACAATGAATGGCTGAACAGTGGCCACTGATCAGGCAAAAGGTATATTTTGTTTTGTTTTAGTTTTGATTGGGTTCCATTCAAAGGTTGGGATAGCAATGGCATCCTTGACAATGAATGGCTGAACAGTGGCCACTGATCAGGCAAAATGGGTTTGTTTTATTTTAATTTTGATTGAGTTCCATTCAAAGGTTGGGAGAGCAATGGCGTCCTTGACAATGAATGGCTAAACAGTGGCCACTGTTCAGGCAAAAGGTGTTGTTTTTCAAAATTTTCACCACCGGGAAAGGACGGGTCGATTTGATGCAATCTAGTCAACTTCCGCTTTGAAACCGGTGGATTTAAAAGACTCACCTTTGTCACAATTGTCGATAACTGATGGAGCAGAAAAATAGGCGACCAGTTGCTAGGAGGAATAGAAGACTGAATGAGAGAAGAATGAGTAGGTCAATGAAGGGGCGACCGTGTATCGAATATATTGATCTTGCAGCGCGTAGAGTGTGAGAGAGTGTGACAGAGGAGACGAGACGCAGAGAAATTGTTGTTTATTCAAAATACATAATAGATTGATTTTGATTAAAAAGAAATCTCTGTAATGTTTGATTTGGATTCCCACCCCACAAAATGAGTCCCCCCGTCACATCATCTCCGTTCTTCTGGCAGTTTGACTCGGTTTTCCGTCAAGAAAATCTTTTGCCGCCAAGAGAAGACTAGTCGTCGGCAATGCTTATTTTAGAACGTTTTTTGACCCTTCTGTTGATAAGTCAGTGTATCCCTCACTTTCAATTTCCCGGTTTTTGGTACGATTCAAACAGAAATAAACCCTTGTAAAAGTTGTAAAATATGACTAAGACTAACGTTTCTGTATACACAAACTATCTCTCAACACCTTCTCTCAAAACCCTCCCCTGTCCCCTCCCCCTTCCCGTCGTTTTTTTTTGAATCATTCTTCTCTCCTTTCGGGAGCTTGGAGCCTCTGGCGAGGTTTGATTGATTTTGATTTTTCTGAATGTTTGACTACTCATCTTCTTATTTTTCTATTATGGACGGAATGATAGAGTCAAGGAAGTGGAAGGTGAGTGTCAGAAAGAAGTATGGCTATCCAGGACGCGTAGGAACTGCAGTTTTTCTGCAACAGGATCGCAACCAAATTGTGAAAAACATCATCCCGTATGGTTGCGGTTTTGCTGTGAAACATAGCACCAGCCCGAAAGCACTGTCTCCACTACCAACTAACGCGATGCTGATCGTACTCCTAACGAGGGTCGAGGCCGACATGTTGTTCTACGACGGTAAAAAAATCAGAGGACATTATTGAACTGAATACACATACAATTGCAGACACCGATTCATTGATCTTTGGAGTTCTAGATGGAGATGAAAACCGATAGGAAGAACATTGTTGGATGAACAGATGCTTGAGTTGAACATGATCGGTCCGAAGAGCTACGCCTACAGTGAGAAAATACCTGACAGTTCCCTCAAGACGGTATAATTTTCACTATTATACTTTAATCTAAAATAAACATATCAGACCATCAGAACAAGAGTTTCCGGCTGGGAAGTGATTCGGCGATCTCGTTCGAAAGCTTCAAGAAAGTCGTAACCGATGGGATGCGTGGCAACCTCGAAACGCGTGCGCCGGTATAACAGTTCAACATGGTCCGTACTTGAGACCACGAGGTGTATGCCAAGTTTTTGTTGCCAATTTGATAGAATCTTCTTCGGGTTACACTTTTTTTGTAAATTTAGTTTGTTTTCATTTTGATTGTATATAATTAGTTTGTTTTTATAGTTTTTGTTCAATACAGATCTCATGATTTTAGTATTTTCGTTTTCCATTTGTTATTGTTATCTGTTATGAAGCTGTCTTCTTGGAAAAACCCCGTGATACTTATGGGTCCATTTGGTCAAGGGAAAGCGTGTTTTGAAACTTTCTGCCCGTTGAAAAGTTAGTGTTTCCCTGACCTGAAATCGCCCGTTGCTTCTTTTCAGCGTTTAAACGGAACAAAACCTTGCAAAAGTTTGAAAAAAAGACCAATGTTTACTTTTCTGTGTACATAAGCTCTCTCTCTCTCTCTCGACACCATCACAGCTTCTGACCCCTCCCCTGTCCGCGCCCTCCCCCCGTCACCTTTTTTTGAATCATTCTTTCCTCCATTCGGGAGCTTGGAATCTCTGGCGAGGTTCGATTGTTAATGATTTTTCTGATTGTTTCACTATTTCCTCTATTCTTTCACCAATATGGATGAAAAGATGCACTTCAGAGCTGAAAAGCTCGGTTACAAGATCACCGACATCTCAGCCGTGAGTTTAGTATCATACACATTTCTTTCTAAATCATGCTTTAGGTTATCTTCATTGATACGTGGGCTGGTGGCAATGGCGAGGACACACCTTTCACATGCTAAGTCCGGTGTATGTACAAAGAAAAGATGGTAATATCATAGCAATTAGATGAGATGCTAACACTCATTTCAGAAAGCCATCCAATTAATTATGTGTCAGAAAGCTTGAGGAACATGAGAAAGACTTTCAACGTGGATACACTAAAGGTGTGAGATAGAGTTTTACTTTTAGAAATGAGTAACTTTTTCTTTACAGTGATTTCCCATTCTTTCTTCTGGAGCTTGAAAAGCATCTAGACAAACTTCGTGCCGGAGGATATGTATTCAACTTCAGGGAAGAATTGCGACGTTACTGTTACGCAGACGTGCTTTTTCTTGCCAAGGCCATGGCTGACTTTGAAAGGGAGACGGAGAAAATGACTAATGTGGTCTTGTTTGAGGTCAGACAAATATAATTAGAAAGTGAAAATAAAAGAACGTTGTAGGAGTCTGTGACAGCTGCTTCAGCAACCATGACAATCTTCCGTCGAAACCACGTGGATCTTGAGAAGCTTGATATTGTCCTGGACAGAACACCATTCCCACAAGTTCGGTTCTCGGCCTTGAATTGTAATTTTTAAATGATTATTATTATGAAGTTGTCTTTGCAAGTCACCGTGTTGATTGTTGGTCCATCTTGTCAAGGGGAAAACATGCTGGCCACAAGATTTTGGCACAGAAAAACGCCATATTTACCCGCGCAAGTATTGATAACAGTTTTTTCTTCTGAATCTAGCGTCTTTGGGACCTTCCTGCCCGTTGAAAAGTTAGTATTTCCCTGACCTGAAATAGCCCGTTGCTTCTTGTTAGCATTCAAACGCAAGAAAACCTTGCAAAAGTTCGAGAGGAATGACCAATGTCCACTTCTCTGTGTACACAAGCTATCTCTCAACACCTTCTCACAGCTTTTGACCCCTCCCCTGTCCCTCCTCCCATCGTCTTTTTTGAATCATTCTTCTCTCCTTTCGGGAACTTGGAACCTCTGGCGAGGTTCGATTGTTAATGATTTTTCTGAGTGTTTGACTGTTTTTTCTTTTATTTCGGCTCTATGGATAAACAGATAAAGTCAAAAAAGTTCAAGGTGAGTGCGTATAGTTGTGTATAGCTGAAGCTATATCTCAAAATGTGTACGACAAATACACGAAATCTTAATACCACAAGAAGTTTATTCACTTCTCTAATCGGAAACACAATAAAAACACGGGATAAACCCGCAAAACTCAAAGAACTCTCAAGAACTCTCGGAAATCGCCGAGAAAACGCGAACTGCGAGATACGCTAAACACCGCTCATCTGTACGACCGGAGTGTCGTTGCGGCGCTTGTGAGATTACGAGTTGCGGGGCAAAGAAGCATGTGGGGATAACGGGGATTAGACACTGTCTAACTGTATCCATCCGGCAAGGTTTTCGAATGCAATGTGAGTTACAAAAGTGAAGTTTCTCTCGCACATAAAGAATTTGGAAAACTTTGAAATATCGATGTCCATATTTGAGAAATGGTCTCTAAAAGTCGGAATTGGCTGATTTGCGCAACCAAGGTTATCAATTCAACTTCAGGACAGAGTTACTTCGTTACTGTCTGGACGACGTCCTGGTGTTAGCCAAGTCAATGACCATCTTCGAGGAAGCAATGGAGGAATTGTCAAACGTGACAATCTTTGAGGTGAGCGAGAGAGAGAATTAGTCGGCAAACATTTGTTTATTTAGGAATCGGTGATGTCTTCAGACGTAATTTCGTTGACGTCAAGATGTACCCGCTTGCCCTTGACACCAAACCAATGGCACACATGAAGGCTTTGAAGATCAGCCAAGCCTACTTAGCATATCTGGAGAAGAAGCTTGGTGTCCCAATTGTTCGTCAATCAACATCAGGCGAACAAGTGATTGATGGAATGCACGTTGATGGTTACATTAAACCGAACGACGAGTACCCATTTGGAAAGATCTTCGAGTTTAATGTGAGTTTTTCAAAAAGTGACGTTTTCATCAAATCTCTTGTTTAGGGGTGCTTCCATCATGGAAACGAGTGCTGCTCGATTCCCAGTCACCGCTTCCGCGATGGAACAAATGTTGCCGACGTCAGGAAGAGAGACAAAGAGCGGTACAAACAGCTGAGGTACACGTGTCCGGTAGAGGTCATATGGGAGTGTGAGCTGGCAGAAGCGCAGAGAAGATCAAGTTCTTGAAGGAGTTCATTGTGCCACTTTACACAGTCGATTCCAATGCATTGTATGGCGGCAGGACAGAGCCACTTCGAATGTGGGCTGAAAATATAATTGAATCTTTTACGGGTTTCTCTAATTTTGTTTGTACATTTACATTCAGCTTGTATGTAATTAGTTTGTTGTCATATCTTTTGCTCAATACAGATCTCATAATTTTAGTCATTCCATTCCCCATTTGTTATTGTTATCTGTCTGTTATGAACCTGTCTTGAAAAACCACCTTGTTGGTCAATTTGGTCAAGAAAAAACACTCTGATCAAAAATGTTGTGACACAAAGAAACAAAATTTTCAAGGCCAACCGCGACAACAATTTTGAATTTTAATCTAGCTCATTTTGGAACTTCTCGTTCGTTGAAAAGTTAGTATTTCCCTTACTTGCAACAGTACGATACTTCCTGTTGGCATTCAAACAAAAGAAAACTTCGCAAAACTTCAAAAAAATCACCAAGGCCAACTTTTCTATGTACACAAGCTATCTCTCAACACTTTCTCACAGCTTCTGACCCCTCCCCTGTCCACTCCCTCCTCCCGTCGCCTTTTTTTGAATCATTCTTCTCTCCTTTCGGGAGCTTGGAACCTCTGGCGAGGTTCGATTTTCATTGATTTTTCTGATTGTTTGAATGTTTTTGTTTTTATTTTGCCGATATGGATGAACAGATGAAAAACAGATGAAGTCAAGAAGGTTTCAAGGTAAGTGCCAGAGAAGTATGGGGGAATATAAGATCAAAAAAAAGTGCCGCCGCAAACAAGCGTGATGAAACCCCCGTTCTCGTTGTTTTACTAATTGTCTCGATTACAGATGGCTGAAGCTCCACGTCAAGATGAAGATGAAGTGTCCGCAGCCCTGTGGCTATGGTACGCGAGAGTCGTTTCGCGTGTGGATGGAAAAAGAGGCTCGGAGATCCATGCCGCACTTGCTGAATTCCGGGGGCATCCCTTCATTAAAAACTGGTATGTTTTTGTTGTGATCTTCTCGTTTTTTTGTAATACGATATTTCAGAACGTCACGATTGACGAGGATAGGCTCCTAAAGCTGAAGAAGAGGCAGGTCGAGACCATCATCGACGCGTCCACACACTCGAGTCGATGATGGTTGCAAAAAAGAGGACAATTGAGGAGGAGACCGGATGGAGCATCCAGAAGTACGAAAGACTCCTGGATGTGCTTGTTGCAAGGAACAAGGAGCGTTATCAACTCCTTGAGGAGTCGTCTCGTGGGGGATTCGATATTGAATTTGTTTGTTTGTTTGTGTGTTTGTTGTTGTTTAATTTTTTAGTTTCAAGAGTAATAAACTTGTAGTAAACATATTCATCTCATTAAAAAGGATTTAACTAGTGTTGAGAGACAGCTTCTGTACACAGAAAAGTTGGCATTGGTCATTTTTTTGTTGTTTGCGACGGCTTGCAATGATGAATACAACATTTACTCATGGGTACCTCAACTGTAACCTGGCTTGTAAGCGCCGGCATTACACTTTCTACACTCTTGGAAAGTTTTTGTGTGCATTGCTGATAAATTAAAAAAAAAACCATTAGAAAAAGTCTCACACTTGCAGAAAATGATTGATAACAGTTTATTTGTTTTCAATTGGAGAGAAAACCTTGTCAAAGTTTCAAAAAATGACCAAGGCCAATTTTTCTGTGTACACAAGCTATCTCTCAACACCTTCTCTCAGCTCTGTTGACTCCCTCCTCCCGTCGTCTTTTTTGAATCATTCTTCTCTCCTATCGGGAGCTTGGAACCTCTGGCGAGGTTCGGTTTGTACTGATTTTTCTGAGTGTTTGAATATTTCCGTTATTACTTTACCAATTTGGATAAAAAGATGCAGTCAAGATAGAAAAAGGTGAGTGCCAGAGAGAAGAATGGCATTAACGATACATTCACATTTATAATGACTTTACTTTCTTAACTTCTTCAAACTTTTTGCTTCCCCCAGCGATAGGTAACATAATTCTCATAGGAGTAGTACGATGACAATAGTGTGGACTACCAGGTGCATTAACGTTGTATCGGTCAGCATGTCGAAGCTAGCTGATGTGCTTCTCAATTCATGAAATTTCTTACTTCCTGACACTTTCTCCTCCCCATCATTTGTCATCTCATTGTCTCATGATTTAGAACCGTCATGATCACATGAGTCTTCCCGTTTAAGAAATGTCCGCTTGTCACCTGGAATTACTAATTTTAGAACTAAAACTCATCAAACATGTTTCCCCTCTAAACTAACCTTTTCGTATGCCAACTGTGCACATGCGCTGTATCAAAACAATGCAGCGAATGGCCAAGATATCATTTACAATCTCTAGGAGACCACATTCTCTGTTTTGCATCATCTCCATCCCTGCCCGGTACATGATTTTGGACGCACCGATCCCTTCCCGGTGGAACTTCAAAATGTCCAGCTTGTTCTTGATTGCCTTTGCCTTCTCTCCCTTCGTCGTGTATCCAGTTATGTGGTTCATAAAATTTTTCACATCGTGCGGGTTGTACAGAATGTCTATGTTATCATCCAAACTAAGAAACATGGCTGGATTATAGTCGTGGCCAAAATCCTTCTTTACTTCAACACTGCCAGAGCGCACGCCCCTGCTTTACCATGTACGTTCTTATCCAAACATTTCGTTTTCAGGTACATCGCGTTTTCACAGTGGCTTCTCATTACTTCGTCAACAGCGCCAGATACTTCAGTGTCGTGCAGCCAAGCTATCGCTTCCATGGTATTGACTTCTTCCCTATTCTTACACTTCTTGCATTCCCTCTTCTTAAGTTTCTAATCTGTCTCTTTTAAAGTTCCTAATCTGTAGCCGAGTACCTCATTTCAGAACTCCGCCCATCTTGCCTACAATGGCTCCACCTGCAAAGAAGATTCTGCGATCCTCGACAAGAAACTTGTCGTTGAAAGGAAATGATGTGTACACCGTGACCCAAGAACTCGCGGCCGAGATGAAGAAAGTTGAGCACCTGATTCCCAAGATGAGATCTTTGGAGGAAGCCAATAGAAGAAAGGATCTCGATCTATTGGCTGAGCAAAATGCCAAAAAGAAGTTGGAACTCAATCTGCTTTCTGAGCAAAACGCCAAGAAGAAACTGGAAGACAGTTACAACCAAAAGAAACTTGAATATTCTGGACTGGAGCTCGATCTTGTAGAAGAAGAAAAGCAGAAGAAACAGCTGGCAGCCTGGCAACTGAAAAAAGCGCCAAGAAGCACTTGGAGGAGCGACTAGAGGCCGCAGAGAGCAAAAACAAAGCAATGGGAAGCGATACTGTCTAGAAAAATTTTGTGTTTCAGCTTTAACAATCTGTCCCCCATTCTCCCCTTCCATTCCATTTTGCTGAATGATTCCTCATGTTTCTACATTCTATTCACCTTCCTTGAATTTCGAGGGAAACTTTGTGCGCGAATAAAAGTCAATTCTATCTGTTTTGTGCCTTTCAATATGTTCCCTTGCTCCGGATGCGATGAAACAGACATTGGAGGCCAACAACGCAGCAGTTGACGAATTTCTTCTCGTCTTCTCGATCGACCGCGCCGCATAACCGCAACGCCTAGAACAGAGCAGTGAACAGCTCCTCGACGGTAAGGGCAGCACCGGGTAACGAGAGAAGGTGCAAAAACTGTCTCTCCACTCTCCACAGTCTTGCATAACACAATCATAACACTCACTCGCTTATCGACTGACCCGCGGACACCACCACACGTTAAAAGGTGCGACGAGGAGGCCTCCTCTGGCTGCCACACTCGCTCACAGAACACTCACATACACGAGCGGACACGACGGCTCGGAGCGGCGCATCGAGGGTTGTCGTAGAATTGGGTGTTTTCTGCAGTTGACCGTCAAGGTGTTTGCGGCCGAAAAAATGTGGGAAAATTTGGAGGAAATGGTTTCAGAAATCCCTTTTTGCTTCTTTTGGTTCCTCTGATGAGGAGCGGTTCTAGATATATCTGAAGTACCTGATTTGTGTAATTTGGTTTTCCGTCCAACAAAATCGGATGATGAAAAGTGAGTTTTCCTTTTTTTTATATTCAAAACAGAGAAATTCTTGCAAAAAACTGCTTTCCAAACTGAAAATTGTATTAGAAGTAGACCTAGTAGACCCCCCACAATTTTCAATCAACCGATCGCTTTTCAGACATCGAAAACACCACTAGAGTCCGAACCAATGGAATCCAGCATCAACGACTGAACACGGACTTCAATGCGGATGGTGAGTTTTTCCTCTTATTTCCAACCAAAATAATGAGACTATGATTCAGAGATTTCCAAACTTCAAAGCATTCTCATAAACCTGAATTTGTGGTCCAAGGATATCATCGATAGCTTCCCGGCTCGAGTTCAGATCCCAGCTACTTCGGTAACTTACATGCACTCAGAGCTTCTCAGAATCCTATCCTTTACAGACAACTTCAAGTGCTTCTCAAGGTGCCCAGGACATCCCGACATCGTCGACCAACGCTGGAAAGCAAGGATCGGAGCAGCGCATTCAAGCTGGCCAGAAGCGCCGCCACCAATCCTCTTCTACCTCCAACAAAGTTCACAAGCCTTAGATTTCTAACTAACCTTGTCTAATTTGCATGTTGCATGTCTCTTATCCACCGTTACGAGTATGAAATAATGTTTTTCCGAACGTGTTCTTGCGTTGTTTGTTGGAATATGACCTGGTTTAAACCATGCACCATATCTAGAAAAGCGTTTAGTACTCTTTATCAGATCTTCATGGCAATCTGAGCACTGGCATTGTTGAAAAAGATAAGTTTCCTTTCTGTTTTTGTAAGTTTCTAACAGTTTTTGTTTCAGGGAACAAGTTCAAGCTTCATGGGCAATTTCATAGCAGAGCATCTACCCCTTTTTCTCCCTTTTTACTCTTGGCAGAACTCACCCGCCCGTGGTTGGACGTGAAACAAAACCATCCCCTTTCACGTGCTTCGCCTCTTCGTGGCGAAAGGGATCAACTGTTTTTTCCTTCATTGGGAAAAATGGGCCAAGAAGCACAAATCTTTCTCTCCCCGTCTATCTTTCTCCAAGTGTTCTCCGGTTACTCATAGGCGGAAGTTGACTCGATAACTTCAAATCGACCCGTTCTATGAAACCAAAGGAGACAATTTCGTTCAATCATTAACCCCCCTCCCCCCCCCAAAGGTCCCTTTTCTTTCTTTTGGTTCCTCTGGTGAGGAGCGGTTCTAGATTTATCTGATGTACCTGCCTTGATTTGTAAAATTTGGTTCGTCGAATGATGAAAAGTGAGTTTTTCCTTTTTTTCTCGTTTCGAAACTGAAATTCTTGCAAAAACCTGTCCTCCAAACGGGGGAATTGTATTAGAAGTAGACCTATTTTTCTTTTTTGACAACTTTCAATCAACCGACTGCTTTTCAGACATCGAAAACACTCCGAGAGTGGTCCGAACTAATGCAGTTCAGAAACATCGGCTGAACACGGACTTTAATGCTGATGGTGAGTTTTTCTCTACTTTTAGACCAAGAAACTCAAAAAATGTGTTTGCAGGATCATCCCCAGGACTGAGCAATGCACCAACTCCAAATGACGTCATCCTGGAAGTTCGGAACAACGTAAACAGTGAGTTTTTCCTGCTTTTTTCTCTTAAAAACAAGAAAAATGTTTTGACGAAAAACAGCATTTCACACAAAAAACCGTGTCAGAAATAGACGTATCTGTCTTGATTTGACAATTTTCGATCAACCGACTGCTTTCCAGGCATCGAGAACACTGCTTTGTTTGAGAGAGGAGCGCAGGAAGAACCGAGAGTTGAAAGCGAGTATTGAAGTTTTGGACGGAGAAGTTGTGAAGCGGCAGGTGGACGTTGAGGTGATGCAGGAGCAGGTCCAGATTGCGTTGGAGGACCCTGCGCAGTTCAGAACAGTTCCGCAGATTGAGTGCGAGTTGTGCACCATCGAGTACTACGAAACCACGGAGAGAGCGCCAAGGCTCATGTGTAAGTTTTATAATTAGAAAGCAACGAAGAAACTGTCCAAATTTTAGTGTGCGAAAGAACTATGCTCTCCTCGACTTGATTCGTGCCAAGTCAAGAGTCGCGATCGAGCCAGAGGTTGACACACAAGATTTCCAAGTCCTGGAAAGTTCCAACCGATTGTCGCAGCCATTGGCGCCGTCACCAACCGTCTCGTCGAAACCTTCTTGGTCATTGGAAAGCGCAACTGAAAACTGTGATAGAAAACGCATAACCGTCATCCCATTCCGTATTGTCATTTCTTAAGTTATTCCCGTTCAAAAACTAAATAAATATAATCATCTATCAAAGTGTATGTCTTTACTTTCTCTACTGTGAAGCGTCCAAAACGCTAATAATACCTATGTTGTGCTCTTTTACATTTCTTATTGCTAATCAGTTCTTTCAGACGTTTGTGGTATTCTACTCCGGTACATCGAAAAACAAGTGAAAACGTTGCTGAAAAAACTGTGATTATCACAGAGCCTGACAAATACAATGCTATGCTTCACAACATGACAATCCAACTCGCGGCCGATAAAGAAACAATTCAGCAACATCAGCAAAAAGTGGCAGGTTTGAGATTTTTATCTTGTTTATAAAGTCAGGTTCAATTTGTACAAAACATATTTCTAGATAAAGACGCCGAGATCCTGAAACTGCGCACTGACATACACAATTCCCTTCATCAGTCTGGTGAGTTCTATTGCGTTGAGAAGTTTGAAAGTAAGCATTTCAGCCGCCGATCAATAGCTTCCGGGTTCCACTGCATCCATGATCGTCCGTTTAATATTCATCGATTCTCAACACATCCAAACTTCCCACAACTGAACTTGTTCTTCAACCAACCGCCTGTTTTTCATTTGTTTCTCCCTTTTCTGTTTACTCTGTGTATTCAATAATAATTTTGAAGTCTCTCTAATAAAAAACAAAGAAAAATATGCCAAACAATTGTCATTCGCACACATTTTTCAACGAAAAAAGCAAAAAACAACTGAAATGCACGGTGTGGGAACTTCAAAACTCCTGCGAACAAAACGGGAGGTTTTCCAGAGGAGAATGCAATTTCAGATCTTTCCGTAACTCTATTGAAGAGCTCGTTATGGGATAACGCGATGACACCACGGCGCGAGCGGCTCAATTCCACGTTTGTTCATGTTTGATCAGTTTTTGTATGCTTCACCTAACAGTTTCAATCATCTCCACGATTCCACCTTATTTTCATAATCATTCTTTTCTTTTTTTTTTGGGAAATTTGTGATTTTAATCAAAATCCTTTTTTGTTTTTCCACCTTGGAATCCAAGTCACTTGTCTCTTTCCTTGATTCTAGTTTTATTCTAGTTTTGTCAGCTTGAAAACAATCCTTTTCACCAGTCATTCCCAATTGTCGTAGGATTTGGTGTTTTCTGCAGTTAACCGTCACGGTGTTTGCGGCTGAAAAAAATTTGGTGAAATTTGCAGGAAATGGTTTTTTAAATCCTTTTTTGTTTTTTTTGGTTCCTCTGGTGAGGAGCGGTTTTAGATATATCTGAAGGTACCTGTTTTGATGTGTGTAATTTGGTTCACCGTCAAACGAAATCGGACGATGAAATGTGAGTTTTTTCTTCTGAAAATTAGCGAAAATGGGAATTATTGATTATAGTAGCCAAAAAAAATCACAAATCAATGAATTCAACCTCTGTTAATCTTATTTTCCACGTGGCATATCTACGTCAAAATCAAGTCTTCGTTTTTTTAAAGTCGGTGTCAGTTAGCGTTCAGAAGGGGGTGGCACAAGCCCCTCACGAGCTCGCGCGGGCTCAGTTTTTTTTCAAATCTTATGAAATTTTGAACAGACTAAACCCAAACCCAAGAAACACGATTTTGACTATGACTAAGCACGAAAATGTTTCGTTACTGAGATACGTATTGAAACTTTGAACAAACTTGACTCAAAGGTGAAATTTTTCGGTGTTATTTTTTTTAATCGACAGAAAACCTTGTTTGTCTCTAGTTTTTGTATTGACAACTTTTTTTGAAAAAAAATTTTAAATTGAGAAATTTGATGTGAAAATTTCAAGGCATTTCTTCTGAATTTTTTTTTGCTGTTTGTGTTCTAAGAAAAATGTGTGAAATTCCGTCTTCTACATTTTTCAGTCGACAGTTCTTCGATTTCTCTTATGGTTCTTGAGTTATAAACCCTGAAGACGCCTCGTCAGTCGGCGGCGCGCCCACCGACTGCCGCCGACTCCCATTTAGTGGGTGGCGCGCACATTTTGAATTTTTGTAGGGTTACTGTAGCAGATATCGGAAAGAGATCAACTAATGAAATACATTAGAAGACATTATCTATCAGTCTATGTGTTTCATTCATTTTTACGTCTAGTATTACTGCCGCAGTTACACAAAAAGCGAAATTGTGTCCGCGGCAGCCACTGACTGGTAGTTCTCTATTTCAACGTATTCTTTAAGGAGACCATCATGATCAACCTAGTCAGCTTGTCAGCTCAGCAACGAACAGCGCCATCACACCTTGTCTGATAATTGGCAGCAAGGTTTGATCGACGACAGTGAGACGGAGAAAAGGGGATGCAAGCTGTCTTCGACAAGGAACGCGTCAAATGGACCAACCTGGACGAGGAGAACGAGAAGCTTAAAGAAGACGTCTTGGAAGTCGAGGAACTGCGTGAAAAAGTAAGGATTCTGGAAGTGCAGTTGAAGGATGAGCGGGAACATGGTGAAAAAATGCTGAGCCATAAAGTAACCAACCGACTCAAGCTTGGATCCTAATGGAAAACCGCAAGAAGAGACAGCAAGCGTTCCTCGACTTTCAAAAGGAACTGGCAGACATAAAGGAGCAGTTGAAGAAGGAGAACGAAGACAAGCAGGATGTGGAGGAAAAGCTTTTCAATGTCACCGCAATGTTCAATCGGATGTTTCATGACGCAACGGAGGAGGATCGTGACATCAAGAAAGAGCTGCACGATCTGAAAGACCATCTTGACGACCACGAGGACTTGGCACCACAAATTTCCCTGTCAACGAAGAAAATTGTATCGGAGCACACACATTCAGAAGAACATCGTGAGTTTCAAACGATTTTGCTTCAAACTCGACTTTTCGTTTTTTCAGGTAGAAACACGTTACCAAAAACACCAACTACCAGAAGCTTCAGATCACCGGCTCATCATTCCGGCTAAATTTTTTTAAATTTCACCAAAAAAAATAAAAATTATTTATTTTCATCTCTCGATCTCTTTTTGTTACTCTTTACTTTGGTTTTCTAACCATTGATATATCTATGTTTGCTCTTTTTTGAATAATTATTCCTTTTTCTAATCCATTTTTCCAGATTCAGCTGTAACCATGAAGAACAAGAACATCTTGCAATTTTTGTACCAGGAGCTGGAAGACCGGAATCTCTGGTGAGTTCGAAACCGTTTTCTATTTTTGAAAATTGATTATAAAGTTTAGTGAAAAATCTAGAAATAGAAATACTGAAAATCTTGAAAAAAAAATTTTTTTGCAGATTTCGAGGATCCGACGAAGTTCATGAAGATGCCTGTGGAGATCCTTGCGGAAAAGAAGAAAAATTTGATGGAAGTCCGTCAAGCCGTCTGGAATCCATTTGTGCTAGTTCTTTTGGAATACGGAACACTTGACTCCCACACCAACACCTAGGTTACTGATGTCCGAATTCCTCTTTTTTCTTTCACCGGCAGTCTTTTTTCCCTTCCTTTCCTCCTGTTACCTTGTGTATTCAATAATAATTTTGGAATTCAATAATAATTTTGAAATCATTCTTATTAAATAAAATTCACGTGGGTTCTGTTTGAATGTTTCTCTGTGTGTCCGTCCGTCCACGTTTTTGACCTACTTGACCCTGACGTGCGGGAAAACTAAATATTCAAGTCTAGAAGAGTGAACAAACGCCGTTGACGTCTATTTTATTACTGTCAGGTGTTCTTTCATCCCTTTTATCCCATGACACATCGCTCCAACACCGACACATGGGTCTTTTATTGGTGGTAATTGACAATAGGGTCGTAAACTAGTAATAGATTTTCCCACGAGATGAGATCGTAAAGGTCAGTAGATATCGATTTTCGATGAATATACTTAACTCGACTCCGCCCCAATACTGCAGGGGTCTCTGGAATCGATCATTCATTGTCAGTCGTCTTCCGAACCCGGTAGAGGCTGACCGAAATTCCCCGAGTGCTCTGTGTTCCCTTTTTGCAGACCTCAAAACTAAACCCGAGTGCTCTGTGTTCCCTTTTTGCAGACCTCAAAACTGAACCCGAGTGCTCTGTGTACCCTTTTTGCAGACCTCAAAACTAAACCCGAGTGCTCTGTGTTCCCTTT
>LR538256.1:219385-283847 GCA_900883565.2 Caenorhabditis panamensis
CTGTGTTCCCTTTTTGCAGACCTCAAAACTAAACCCGAGCGCTCTGTGTTCCCTTTTTGCAGACCTCACTCGTCCGTGGTTGGACGGAAAACAAAACCATCCCCTTTCACGTGCTTCGCCTCTTCGTGGCGAAAGGGATCAACCGTTTTTTCCTTCAATGAGAAAACGGGCTAAGAAGCACAACTGATAAAATCAGAAATACTCCGGTTTCTTCTAGGCGGAAGTTGACTCGATAACTTCAAATCGACCCGTCCTTCAAGACCAGGAGCGTTTTCTAAATAAGGGATGAGACAAAACAAGATTTGTGTAGCTGTCTATTTGCTGACGGAACTCTAGAAGAGCTTGATGAATGACGGCGCAAGCCGGCGAAGCCAGGCTTGTTCAATAATAATTTTGAAATCTCTCCAATAAATATTTAAAAAAAAATCTACCAAACAATTATTATTCGCACACATTTTCTATCGAAAAATGCAAGACACAACTAAAATTCACGGTGTTGGGACTTCAAAACTCCTGAGAACAAAACGGGAGCTTTTCCAGAGGAGAATGCAATTTCAGATCTTTCCGTAATTCCGTTGAAAAGTTCGTTATAGGATAAGGCGATGAGACGACGACGAAAACTACTCAATTCCACGTTTGTACACGTTTGGCCAGTTTTTGTATGCTTTTCTGAACAGTTCCGATCATTTTCATGAGATTTTTCACAATCCTTCTTTTATTGAAGATTTCATTTCTCAGCGAATCAGTTTTTGAAACAGATCCAAGTATTATCCGCTTGCAAACAGCCCTCCTCACATGGCATTCTGAATTGTCGTCAGATCGGGTGTTCATTCTGCATTGCCACGGTGTTTGCGGACAAAGTCAATGTTTAAAAATTATAACAAAAATTACTTTTATCCAAATCTAGGCAACTCTGGTGAGCGGCTCCCTCTTTTATGTTTCTGAGTTTTTGAATGTTATTTTGTAATTTGATGTCGATTTTCGATGAAATCGGATAGAAAAAGGTGAGAAACCACTTAGATTATTGAAAATTTGAGAAGTTTTTGCAAAAAAAAATTAAAAAAATAGAAAATTTCAAAAACTATGAAACAATAGTAACTCAATTTTCGACAGCTTGTCTGATACTTGAGATTAATTTCAAAATTTTTTTTTCCCCAGAAATGTTTGAAAAATTTAATTAAACATTTTTTTTTTCAAACACAGAAATTTTTTTCTAAAAAATTTTTATCGTTAACAAACTTTCCCCAGAAAATAGAAAAAACTTGTTGAATTTTGTGAAAAATATTTGACTGGAAAAAAAATTCTGAAAATTTCAATCAAAAAATCATATCAAAAATCAGTTAACTGACAATTCATGAAGCGCAAATTTTGCTATGTAGCTCAAGTCACCCATGAAATTCAGAAAACTTGTTAAATTTTATGCAAATTCTAGACCGCTGCAAAATCCGTCGGCAACGAGAATCTGCCCCTCGAATACGTTCGAAGGCTCGAAATCGAAGAAAAGAACAGAGATGTAGAGCGAAAAGGAAGGACTCTCCGTTCTGGTACACTAGCTACTGAACCGGAACCGGATTTCGGAGTGAGAACTGGATTCGTGAGTTGTTTGATAATGTTTTCAAAGCTTCAAATTGGCTTTTTTCAGACGCATGGTACCAAAGACTGCAACGAAGTTCAGACTGATGTCCGCGAAAGTAAGGCTACCGACCGAAAGAAGAATAAGAGAAAGGTGAGTTGTTTTCAGATTTGATGCAGTAGACTTGACTCCAATGTTTCAGATACCGGATCCAGTGCTAGAAGAGTACAGCCTGCACGTCATAATGTCATGTCCCAAGAGAAGAAACATTTGAATAAAAATTATTTATTTTCATCTCTCTTTCCCTTTTTGTTACTCTTTACTTTGGTTTTCTAACCATTGATATATCTATGTTTGCTATTTTTGAATAATTCTTTGCTTTTCTAATCCATTTTTTCCAGATTCAGCTGCAAACATGAGGAACAAGAACATCTCTGTCAATTTTCGTACCAGGAGCTGGAAGACCGGAATATCTTGGTGAGTTCAAACCCGTTTTATATTTTAAACAATTGATTATAAAAAGCAGTGAAAAATCTAAAAATTGGAATACAGAAAATCGTTTAAAAAATACTGTTTTCCGCAGATTCCTCCAATCCGACTATAGAGAAAAGAAGAACAAAAGGATCGAAGTCCGCCAAGCCGTCTGGACTCCGCTGAAAAAAGGCTGTGATTATCATAGAGCTTGCCAAATACCATGCTCTGCATCGCAGAAAGACAATCCAAATCGCGGCGGATAAAGAAACAATCCAGCAACTTCAGCAAAAAGTGGCAGGTTTTATATATTTATCTTATTTTGTAGTCTGATTCAAGAAAGCAAGAAAATTTTTAGATCAAGACGCCGAGATCCTGAAACTACGTACTGATATGCGTACTGCAAACCGCCGACTAATAGCTTCCGGTTCCACTGCATCCATCATCGTCCGTATAAATTTCACAGATTCTCAACAGATTCGAATTTCCGCGGTTGTCTGAATTTCTCATTGTTTTTCCACCGATCGTCTGTTTTTCCTTCATTTCCTCCCGTTACCATTTGCTTCCAATTTCAATTTTGAACTCTCCAATAAAATTGAAAAGAATAGTCTACCAAAGGAAAAAACATGCTAACTTCTGCAGCAATGTGTCAATCCCCAGCTTTGTGCGCGTATAAAAAAATTTTTTCTCATGAAGCGTTTGTGCGCATTTTGAAGCTGAATTTGTCTGAAATTTCCCATATTATGCAATGAAATGCGCTCTGCTGCTAATCTTCCGACTTTTTGTAGTGTCTCATTCTTTTTTTTAAATAGAAGTGTATTGCCTTCTCCTCTCATCATTTGGATCACACTAATGTACACTCATTCTGTAAAAAATAGAAAAACGCCTAGAACTTCATTGAAAATTGACCGATTTGGACGTTCTTACTACCAATAAAACCGCCTTTGACTGCCAGGAACTAACAGAAAGAAAGGAACATGTTTTGAGACTGAAATTGTCTGAAATTCCCCATATGATGCAGAAAATGCGCCCTGCTGCTAATCTACCGCGCCGCATGACCGCGACGCACTGAACGGAACAGAGAACAGCGGCCGAGGGGCAGGACAGCAGCAGCGGGCAGCAGCGGGCATCGAGGCAAAGCGAGAACAGCTCTCTCTCCACTCTCCTCACTCTTTTTTAACACAACCAAACACACTCACTTGATTATCGAATGGCACGCGATCAGAACCACACGTTGAAAGGTGCGACGAGGAGGCCTCCTCTAGCTGCCAAACTCGCTCACAGAACACTCACACTCGCGTATCGACCCGAGGCAGAGCGACGACAACGACGGCTTGGAGCGGGGCATCGAGGAAAATTCTGCGTCTCTTGACGGGCTTCTCTATCGTTTGCCGCCGGGAGGACGTAGTGTAAGAGATGGAGGCGAGGCGTGCGAGGCTGAAACTAGATATAGGAAGGCAGAGAAACTTGGAAGACGTTTTTGAGCCACGGGAATGGATTAGGGATAAGATTTGCTGCAAATAGATGCCAAATACGTGATAACAACAACTGAAATTCACTTTGTGGAAACTTCAAAACACCTGAAAACAAAACGGGATCCCTTCCAGAGAAGAATGTAATTTCAGATCTTTTCGCAACTTCAGAGAAATGCTCGATATGAGAGAACCCAATGGAACCGCGACGCAAGCTGCTCAATTCCACGTTTGTACATACACGTTTCTCTTTTTTGAGCCGCCTTTTTGTTATTTCGCCTAGGAATCCAAGTCACTTGTCTTTCTCCTTGTGAAACAGATTCTAGTTTTGTCAGCTCGAAAACAATTTTTTCACCAGTTATCCCTAATTGTCGTAGGATTGTGTGTTTTCTGCAGTTAAACGTCACGGTGTTGCGGCCAAAAAAATGGTGGGAAAATTTGGAGGAAATGGTTTTAGAAATCCCTCTTTCCTTCTTTTGGCTCCTCAGATGAGGAGCGGTTTTAGATATATCTGAAGTACCTGTTTTGATGTGTGTAATTTGGTTCACCGTCAAACGAAATCGGACGACGAAAAGTAAGTTTTTTTTTTCTGAAATTCAGCAAAAATAGGAAATGATTGATAATGGAAGCCAAAAAGATCCCCAAAACGGTGAATTATTGGTTTCTAATGAAAGATGAAATTCGAAAAGTAACATTCAAAATTAAAATAAAGAAGATTTTTTTTTGAATTTTGAAAAAATAAATTTGTAAATTTTGAAAAATAAATTTGTAAATTTTTAAAAAAAAATCCAGTGTAGAAGAACCAGTGTAGAATCTTCAGGCTCTGGCTCCAATTCATCTTCGCCCGATCGACCAAATCAAACAGGAAATCGACATTGATGATGTGATCTACATGAGTGAGTATTCAAAAAATTATTTTAAAAAATTCCGAAGTGTTAGGTTGCTAAATAAGTTTCTTTCCATGGTTTTCTGTATCTCAGTCCACAATTGAGGGAAAAATCTGAAATTCCACCCAGATGTAGGACAAACATTCTGATATTTTTCAGTCAATTTCCAGCTCTGAATTTCAATTTTTGACCGAGATAAAATTCCGTTAATCGGACCCACCAAATTTTTCCAAAAAAATCAGAGACGTGTTCTCAAATTTCAAACCAAATTGTTATGGTGTACTGATGGTTAGTGTATTTTGTTCCCTTAATCTGAAAAAGTGTATTCACGTTTTGAATTTTTTTAAAACTCGGTCAAAACTGAACGTTGGAGTTTGTCATTTGGCCAGTAACAAGGGAAGGTTGTGAGGGGGGGAACTTGGAAAATTCTGAAAAAATTCTCAAAAATCCGATAAATCGCCCTGATCACACTCAATTTTTTTTAGAATTAGCTCGTCCCTCCTGACCCAGATATGATAGCTGGAAGTTTGGGCGCCGTGGAGATTTTCAGAGAATGTCCTCTAAAAAATCGAAAAAAACTCCAAAAAATTTTTCGTTTCGTTTTTTGTGATACTAGAGTCACAGGGAATCATTTTCAATAAAAACCTGAAAAACGTGTTCTGGGACCCATTTTCGAGTGGCCATCGGATGAGTGCAAAAATTTTCGAAAAAAAATTTTTTTCAAATTTTTTGAAACTTTTCCCAGTGCTAGTAGGCGTTGGTAGAAACACATTTTCCTCTTGGACCCCAGTCCGAAAGTGTCCTACAAGGGCTTGGCACCCAGTAGAAAAAATCAGTATCACTGGTGCTGATAACAGGTCCAAAAAAGTTTCGAAAGGGGATTCTCGTGGTGATTTTTGACTTGTAGAAGTTTTATGGTGGCCGTACGTCGCTAATCCATCTAGATAGGTAGGAAAAACAGAAGAATTGTAGCAAAAATTTCCTGCCCACTTGGATGGGGAAGTTTTCGAGATTTTTCGAAAAATTGAACATTGTTTTGAAAATTGGGATAGACACAGTCGATGCTTGAAAACCACGAAAAACAGAATAAGCTACTTTCTTGGATCCGAGGAGCTTTGCAGAAAAATGCAAAAAAGTTTGGGAGAGGCGGGAATCGAACTCTAGACTATCTGTTTATCATTGCACTGCTCTATCCACTAAACCAACTGGACGGTGAAAACTATGAGAAAATACTCGCGTGATATTCTTCTCATTGCAGCTTCCTGAATTTCGGCGTGAAATTCATTTTTAGTACTGTCAACTTTGAGCTATCATATCTGGGTCAGGAGGGACGAGCTAATTCTAAAAAAAATTGAGTGTGACCAGGGCGATTTATCGGATTTTTGAGAATTTTTTCAGAATTTTCCAAGTTCCCCCCCTCACAACCTTCCCTTGTAAATGTTTCCAGTAATGCCCTATTTATTGGCCGAGTTTCAGATTTCAAGCTCATTTCATGATCAAGAACAAGCCAAAAGAAATAAACTTATGTACCAAACTACAGCGTGGTCACGGAAAGTGGGACTCGGCGGGTCTCGCCCCGAAATCAGTTTTTCGGTGTTTTCTCGTGTCTGGTCCAATTTTTCTTTAATTTTCTTTGTAAAAACGGAGAGCAAATAGGATTTGAAACCTAGAAATAGCCAATTAGACCAAATTCAGTTAGATTTTTATTGCAAACTACCCGTTTTTTTTAACTTTTCCGAAAAAACAGACAAAAACACAAAATCTCAAATTTTTCTATGAAAAATGTGATATGTCGTGTCAGATCAACTATCTCTAGACGTCAAATTTTTTGCTCTATCTAGTTTCCTCTGAAGAAACTCAAAAAAATTGATGCAAAAACGAGAAAACAGGAAAACCATACGTCGTGGCGAGACCCGTCGAGTGCCACTTTGCGTGACCGCAGTAATACACTTAATCAAAGTTGTTTTTTCCAGCGGTTCCGGAGAACTACCAGCAGATCCAGGCTTTCCGTGACGCCGAAAGGGATGAGAAGGAGCTGGAGAGAGTGCGAGCTGAAGTTCGTCGCGCTCAGGAGCAGCTGGAGCTCCGCGGAGAGGCCGCCAGGCTTGCGGAGCTTCGTGGTCTGCTCGCTCAGGCTCCTGCCCCCGCTCCTGTCGTGGCTCCGATTGCGGTCGTTGCGCTTCCGGCGGTAAGCAAATTTTAAAAAAAGACCTAACCCAACTAAATGTCAACTTTTCAGATCTCGCAGGCCGCGCATCAAGTCCCGGCTCTTCTCGCTGCTCCAACTGCGGTCGGACCAGTTCGTCGCAATCGAGTTCGTCCGGCGGTAAGCGATTTGCAAGACCCAGCTCAATTACATGTCAGTTTTACAGATCCCTCAGCCCATCCGCGGCAACTCGGCTGGAAATGGAAGCCACGTAAGAAGCGCCAGGGTGCCGCCGAGCAAGCAGCTCAACGCGAGAAAGAGAAGCAGGAGATGGAGGAGAAAAGACAGGTGAGGATTTTGTCACAAAAGTAGCGATAATAAAAGACAAACGTTTGCAGAAGGCCAACGAAGAAAGAGAGCTCAGACACGCCAGAAAGGACTCAAAATGGAGCGCACAACACGTTGGATGGTCGATCAGTCCACCAGACAGCTTCTACGTCCTTAGCAGCCGGGTCATTGCTGAATTATCCACACCTGGAGCTAAGACCGGTTTTAATGAGTACGAGAGAGGCTTTAAGTTTTTAATTGTCTAGTCATTTATATAATCTTTCTAATTTACCAGAAAAAATAAAAATTATTTATTTTCATCTCTCTACTCTTTTTGTTACTGTTTACTTTGGTTTTCAAACCATTGATATATCTATGTTTGCTTTTTTTGAATAATCATTTCTTTTTATGATCAAATTTTCCAGATTCAGCTGTAAGCATGAAGAACGAGAAAATCACTTCCAATTTTTTACCAGGATCTGGAAGACCGGAATCTCTGGTGAGTTCAAAAGCGTTTTCTATTTCAAAAAAATTGATTATAAAATTTAGTAGGAAATCTTGAAATCGAAAGAGTGAAAATCTTTCAAAAAAATACAGTTTTTTTTGCAGATTCCTCCAATCCGATGAAGTCCATAGAGAAAAGAAGAGAGACCAAATCAAAGTCCGTTGAGCCATCTGGACTTCATTGGCGCCGGTTTTTTTGGGGCGAAGAGAATCTCATCAGGAGCAGAAAAATAACGGAAAGCATCATCTCCAGAGTTTCTGGTGAGTTCCAAAATGTTTTCAATTTCAAAAAAGTCAAGATAATTTTGTGAAAATTCAGTAGAATTTCCAAAAAAGTATTTTGTAGAAAATTTTCAAAAAGCGAATAATTTTTAAAAAACACTATTTTTTCAGATTCCGATCAATCGTCAGCTAGAATCTCTTGCCGCCGAGATGACGTCGTGTGGAAAATTGGCGACGAGGCGAGGCGAGGCGAGCTGAGCTGAAACAGAACACAGGGAGGCGGTGACACTCGGAAGACGTTTTTGATTAGCGGGAATAAATTGAGTATAAGATTTGCTGCAATTTGATACCAAATACGAACAGAAAACTGAAAATCATTGTGTGTTTTTCACTGTTTGTTTTTTCCCTGCTTTTTTTCTGAATTCCCTATTTGCTATAATAAATTCTCTTCGTTTTGTTCTGAATCACCTTTTTTTAAAACATGAGCGCTTTTCTTTCACCTAGAAATCCCGACAAATTTTCTCTTCTCTTCAGGAAACGATTCTCACATTATCAGCTTGAAAACAGCCGTCCTCACCGGGCATCCTGAATTGTCGTCAGATCGGGTGTTCATTCTGCAGTGCCACGGTGTTTGCGGACATAGTCAAAAGTTGAAAATCAAAACGAAAATTACCTCAATCCATATCTAGGCAACTCTGATGAGCGGCGTTTTCTTTTATTTTTCTGAGTTTTTGACCGTATTTTTGTAATTCGGTCTCGATTTCTGAAAAATTGGATAGAAAAAAGGTAAGAAACCTGTTGTATTATTAAAAATTTGAGAAGCAAACAAATAATAGAAAATTTGAAAAGCTATGAAACGATAGTAAACCACTTTTTGACAGCTTGTCTGGAATTTGAGATAAAATTCAAGACTTTGAATTTCCCAAAATTTTTTTTTGAAAAATTAAGTATTTTTATTCGAATTTATGAACTGGACATTAAATTTTTTTTTCTAAAATTCTCAATTGGAAAACCGTATCAAAAAGTTGTTATCTGACAATTCATCAAGCGCAAATTTTGCTATAAAGCTCAAGTTACCCCTAAAACTCAGAAAAATCGTCGAATTTTTTGCGAATTCTTGACCGTTCGACACTAATTTTTTGAAAAATTGACCATTACTCAAAAACCAAAGAAATAGAGCTTGGAAAAAACAAGGAAACACGAGAAAATCAGTGTAATTGGTCACACCGAAAGAGAATGTGTCACGGAACACTTGTATCACTTTTCTGCTCTATATTTGCATTTTTACTGGCTTTTTGACTTTTGATAGAGGCTGAGGCTAGAAAACAGTGATAAAGAAGACTGAAGATTTTATTTTCAGGCAGAAAAACCGCGAGGAATTCTTCATCAACTTCAAAGCTCCAACGAGATGAAAGCTGCAGCTTCCACAAGAAACCATCGCCAGGTAGGCGACAAATTTTTTCCGGCTGCGAGTATTTCTAAATTAGGCAAACACACTCTATTTACAACCTGAAATCCTAAGCAAAACACCAAATCAGTCTGTCTAAACTCGTGTTGCTTTTCAAATTGAATACTCACGTTTTCCCTTTGAAGATGTCTGCCGCTGCAAGACGACGAGGATTCACTGCACCGCTGAAAAGAGCTACCAACAACAGCTTCAGCAGCATATTGGAATCCGATGGCGAAGAGGACGAAGTAGTTGGTACAAAAAGAAAAAAACCCTTTAAAAATTTTTGCCTAGTAAGATTGTCTGTTTAACTTTTTTTGTGTGCTTTTTTAGGAAATTTGCTTTAAATTTGTGTAGTTGTTAATTTTACCCTAGATAAAAACATGTTTTTGCGAGACCAATAGTTGACAATGTTCAAGAATGTAAAAAAGGAGCACAAGATCTTGTTGCGGGGAGAAAGTTTTGAGCAAAACGGACAGAATTTTGCATAGACTTGGAAATAGTTTTTTTCTGAAGAATCTGAGTCTATTCTGCTGCAAATAAAGATACAAAACGCAAAAAAAAACAAAGAAAAACCTGTTTTAAAAATGGACTTTAAAAAAAAACAACTAGAATTATGAGACAACCTTCAAATGAAATACTACATCCAAAGAAATCCACTTCAATTGACAATTACTATTCGGAATGTCGAAAAACGTCTTGTGTTCAAAGTGCTCCATAATCAAAGGATCCATCTCCTTGACTTCGATCTCCCATCCCTCGAATGATTCGCCAGCGTAGTCTTCCATGAAATCAAACCCTCTAGTCTCGAGAAACACGATGCCAAACAAGGCTCCATACTTATGAGCCACCCTGAATATCTAGACAAGTCTGGCTTCGCCTATACATGGCTCCAGCACCAACACCTAATCACCCGACAGTCTGTTCTTCCTTCTTCCTCTCCCGTTATCTTGTGTTTTCAATTTCAATCTTGAAGTATCTCCAATAAAACTATGAAGACGAATCCACCAGAAAATCGTCGTTCACCCACATTTCTCATTGAAATAAGCAAGTGTAGAGAACAAATTCAGTTGTCACATCAGAGTTGTTCTCTCGTGCGTGATGATTCTGAAACCTGCTTATTAGAATGAAAACAGCAAGACGTCGGCCGCACTTTCTGTCCTTCGTATATAAGCACACGCTTCTATGCTCATTTTTGCCTTTCTAAAAGGCACTTCGGTCCGACGTTAGTGGGGAGTTGTATGACAACTTTCAACTGGCACTAATTTGACCGAACTTTTGCAATTTTCATTGAGGAAAACGTGTCTCTCGGAAGTAGGAGATTTTGTGTTTAGGTTTAGGCATTATAAATTGTTTTTCACTCGGGTCCGTTGAAAACACAGCGAGACTCACAGCTCATTTATCTGCGTTTCTACTTGCATGTGTAATGTCTCTGCAATTTCTGCTCTCTTCTTATCGCACAAAATGAGAGAGTGTGCTGAAAGAGGAGGGACGCATGAGGCGAATGGCCCAACAACGAGTCGCGCTTTTTCGTGTTATTCACTCAATTGGACTGACTGAAGTCGGTCGCTTTCTTTATTTTTCTGAAGTTACTCTGTTTTCATGGTTTTTAATTATGTTAATGGAAATCAATGCTTTGAATTTTTGAAGGAAATCAAGTAAGTTATGTTTCTATTCAAATTTAAAAATAACTGGGAAACGACCCATGGGAAAATCATTAACAGCTGTTTTTTTATCAATCTATCAAAAATGTTTGTTCAGATGAACCAATGCAATCTCATCAAATGCCCGTACAACTTCGAGACATCTCTCAGAGACCGTGAGAAGATGAGAACCATCGAGGAATACATCGTTAAAGCGTGCTTGATGGAAGAAAGAGATAGATATTGAATCCGAGTACAATACAGAGAACAGGAAAGTCTAGAAGGAGGAAAGCTTCCAGAAGCAAAACAGTATTGCGGTCATAGAGAAGAGGAAATTGGCAAAAATAGAAACGATTTCTGCAAGAGAAGGTTTGAGCTGACGATTTTCAACGGGAACTTGATGACTTGAAAAGCCGGATTCAGCTCCAAGTAGCCAAACCAAAACATCTAGTGATTGAAGTTGAAAAGAAACAGGAGGTGAGTATAGTTTTAAAACTTGCTGCTTCAATTTTTCCCATTTTCAGTCAGTCGTGAATGAAAAAGTTCCAGATAACGATGATCGAATTATGAGTGAATTGGAGTATCAGTAAGTGTTTCTTTTTGCTTTCTTTTTTTCTTTGTATGATGACAATTTCAGTGCAATACTTGTTTTTTACAGACAAACCAGCAACGAAGAAGACAAAGATGACTGATTTTAAGAGGACCCACGCCAAGAAGTTGAATCTTTTATAATTAATTCCTTTTGAATTTTAATAAAAGAATAAAAACTCCCAGATGAGCCTTGAACAGATTGATATCTATTGCCACCCATACTGTTGTAGGATTGACAGAACCCAGAGCATGGAAGATTTTTTCTTTTTATAATAGACGATCTGACATCTTCAATTTTTAGTTTTCTGTTTTCTGTTGCCGTCATGCTAAAATTGACCTGAAAGCTCCAGATGCCTATTTTGTTAGACTGCGACGCACCACTGACTTGCTTTACAAGAGTATACCGAGGAGGCTAATGGGAAGAGCCAATTTACGAGAGAAATGTTCAGCAAATTAGAAATTTAGTGTTGTAATAAAATTTTCCGAGTCTTTTTCTGTCTTTTGATTTTCTAAATGAGCCAAAAAAGTTAAAATGAAGACATAAGGACTTTCGAAGCATGGCGCACCGACATCAACTGGTTGCTGAGAGTGTAGACTTGTTGGGATAGACATTCCACGTGAAAAGCGTGCACAGAATTGAAAATCGATGTAAAGGTTCAGATTCAGCACGTATTTTCACGTTTTTTGGTACTTGAATTGTTCAAAACAGAGGAAAATTGAAGAATTGGTGACTTTTGAAACATGTCGCGACACCATCACCATTTTATCGAGAATAGGCTTCTTAGAATAGGCGTTTCACGTAAAAAAACGTGCAGCGCGTTACAAATCCAGTGTTGGAAGAGAATCAGCAAATCATTTTCTTTCTATTCATCAATAAATCGAATGATATTGAAGTAAACTGAAGAAAATTGAGGGTTTTTGAGTAACAGCACACCACCCTCAAGTTTTTCGCGAGAGGCGTTTCGGAAAAAAGTCTTTCACGTAAATAATGTAGACGGAATGAGAAATTTATTGTGTCAATAGACTCAAAATTGTTTTCTGCATTTTTCGTTGTGTTCTTCCAGTTGGAAATGATCATGTTTTGCAGCGGATCGGTTGGAGAAGAGGGAATCTCATTGTCGAACGGCCGGCGATCCCAATCACAGGGAAAAGGCTGAAAATCTCTGAAAATTTTGTGTTCTAATGGAAGATAAAGTTCTGCTCATTATTTCTCCGTGCTCCTATACTCGTCAGACACCATGTTTTTCAGCGTGTTCCATCAAAACTGTTCTCTGTTGCTTTTCTCAAACAAGTCCCCGAGTTGTGTGCGCTTAGACGTAGCGTGTTTGCAGAAACTGCGTGTCAAACGGGTCAATACGGCTTCAACGTGGCGGTCCTTTAGAGCCAACAGATGATGGCTGCTGTTACGGATATCTCTGAGTTTCTGACTGTTTATTTTGATTGAATTAACTTTGTGTTAATTTTCAATCAAGTCGGACAGTTATTGCGTGAGTTTTTATTCGATATTGTTGAAAATTGGTAGTGATGGGCGATACAGACCGAAAAAAGTCCTGAAATCAATGAATCTGAGTTTGACTTGTGAAAAGTCAGCTAGTTTTCATGAAATCCTTTGAGGGAATAGACTTTGAGACATTTTTAGCTCATAACAATTTGTTTTGTTTGCAGTCGGCGTACGAACATCAAAAAGATCGAGTACACGGCTTTCTCCAGACTGCAAGACATTCTGGTCAAAGTTGAGAATCAAGAGTTCTGAGTACGCAAAGAGGTTAGCCAAAAGAAAGAAAATGTGAAAAAATACTGACTAATAAATTTCAGAGGCGCGGACCGATGTCAAGGCCCATCAATTCCAATTGCTGTTGGAGGTGACCAGGAACTTCTAGAGGTCCTCTATCACAAGACCGATGTCACCAGTAAGTTTTATTACAAGAAATCAATTCTAAAAAGTATTTTTCAGTGAAGAAGTTATTAAACTTCTCGAAATCAGTCACTTTTTGAGAATGACTGAAAACGTTTGCTAGAAGTGGAGGCAACCAACAATCTCCTTGGCGGATAAATACAAGCTACAAGATCTCATTCGTGTTAGAAAGAATATATATTAATAAAATTGTTATACTTTCTTTTTTCTATCACTTTTCGTTTGAACTATATGTTTTTTAGCATATTGATACTTTTTTCAATCATTCTTCACTTTTTTCAGGTCTTATGTTTGCTTTTCTCATTGTCATCATCAACAATGGATGAGTTCATCAAGTTCAAGTTGTACATCTCGAAAAGAAGTTCAAAGATGAGACGGTTTTCTGGCCAAATCGGAGGCATTTGGGCTTCAATTGGAATCTCGAGATTAGAGTGTGACATTTCTGATCTGGGAATGTTGCTGAAAAACAAATTTTGGCCATTTTTCACTGCGAGAGACCATCTTTCGGTCCTCAAAATCCAAGACGGCCTCGCCTTCTCTCTTTCGTTTAAAGGCGCACGCATTTATGCGACGGGGTCTCGCAGCGACACCGAGCTAGAGAAACAGAAAAAGGCAGAAACGCAGAAAAAGCGGTGGGCATTCGTTCGATATTCACCTGTATTTTGGAGAAATAATGTGTAAAACAGTGAGTTTTGAGTTTAAAAAAAGTTAAACACAAAAAAATAATGAAAACAATTTTTTTCTGATGATTTTACCTTGAAAACTTCAGGATAGTGAATCGAAATCAATTGTCAGGGAATTGGAAGCAAAAAACAAGAAAGTGAAGGAATTTCAAGTATCAATAGAAATGCTCCGTGATGTAGTCTTTATTTGAAGCTGTGGTGGCTAGTCACTGAACTGAGCCACCCGATTTCATGTTTAGACAACTGACCGGTGAATGTTCTAGCCATCTTGAGAACGGAAACTCTTCACAATTTTTATCCTGCAGGCTAAAACAACCAATAACAAGGCCGGAAGGGAACTGGAATTGAAAGGAAGACCGTTTCAGACGCCCTACAATTGCTAATGAGTGAATGCAAGAGCTCAATTTTGAAAACAAAACAAGCAGGCCCACAAAGTGAAGAGAACGACAATGCCGTCGATGCATCGGATGCAGAAGATTGAATCACAAGTAGAATAACCGGCTCTTCGTGAATGTCTATCATTCAGTTGAGTGAAGCAACAAGAACCTGGGATTCAAAAGCTAAAACCAACCGGAAAGCCGTGACGGACACATGACTCCACCAAGTCGCAATTGAGAGGAGGCCTCTCGGATGAGGTGTTTTCCGTGAGAATCATGCGCGGAATTGGAAATCAATGTAGATTTTAAAATTAAAAATAGACTTTTAAATAAAACAACTATTTCTACGTCTATTGGTCTTTGAATTGTTCAAACTAAACACAAAATATAAATATGATGATTTTTGAAACGCGTCATGCTCCCAATTCGTTCTTGAGAGGAGGCCTCTCGGATGACGTGGTTCCTGTGAGAATCATGCACAGAATTGAGAATCGATGTAGATTTTCAAATTCAGCACGCAATTTCACGTTTTTTGATTTTTGATTCTTTCAAAACAGATAGATATTGAAGAATTGGGGACTTTTTGGCTCTGTTCCAAAAAAGAGGGATCTAACAAAAAAAGAGGGATCTGGAAAAAAAAGAGGGATCTTAAAAAAAAAGAGGGATCTAAACAAAAAAGAGGGATCAAAACAAAAAAGAGGGATCTAGAAAAAAAAGAGGGATCTTAAAAAAATATGTAAAAATGAAAAAATTATCATCATGAAATAGAGAGAACATAACCTATGACCCCAATTCGATGTTTATGTTATCTGATTGCTAGTACACATAGTCCACTTTTCAACAAGAAAATGCGGGTTTGAGGTCAAAAAACTATGAAATGGCTCTTGTACATTGTCACTACCCTACCAGAAACGCAAATAATAGCTTCTTGCTCATGAAAAGTCTGTCGAAATTTGTCAAAAAGGTTCATTAATTGAAAAATTATGTTTTGTAAAAGTAGACAACAGGCTACGAGTAGGCAACGATACGTTGCCAGGTATCATTTACAACAATTTCTGGTTAAAAACTGTGAATATTTCTACCTTTTTTTTAAGATCCCTCTTTTTTTTCCAGATCCCTCTATTTTGTTTTGATCCCTCTTTTTTGTCTTGATCCCTCTTTTTTGTTTAGATCCCTCTTTTTTTTCCAGATCCCTCTTTTTTTTCTAGATCCCTCTTTTTTGGAACAGAGCCGACTTTTTAAACGCGTCGAGACGTCCCCAATTAGCAATTGAGAGGAGCTCTCTTGGATGAGGCGTTTACCGTGAGATTCATGCACAAAATTGAAAATCGACATACATTTTCAAATTCAGCACGTATTTTTACATCTATCAGTATTTGAATTGTCTAAAACAAACAAAAATTGAAGAATTGGTGACTTTTGAAACACGACACAAAGCCATCCACTCTGTTGAGAAAAGACTTTTTGGATGAGGTGTTTTTTGTGAGAATCATACAGAAAATTGAGAATCAATGTATATTTCAAGATTTAGCATTTGATTTCCCGTCTTTTGGTACTAAATTTGTCCAAAACAGACGAAAAAAAGAAATTAAAATTTTTGAATTGGTCGCCGAGAATGTGAAGAAGCCGAGAAGAAAAGGACTGTTGAAATGAGCATTTTACGTGGAAAATGTGCTGCACGCTACAAATTCACTGTTGTCATGAGATTTGGCCGATTATGTTCTGTCTATTCATACAAAAATCAACCAATTTTGAACGAAAAATAAAGAATTGAGGATGTTTCAATGACAGCACACCACCACAAAGTGGTTTTCGAGATGATTCTTGGTAATGGTCTTCCACATGAATAATTTGAACGGAATCAAAAGTGCATTGTTTTCATCGTATTCAGTGTTGTACTCTGCACCTTTCTTAGTGTTCTTTCAGTGAGAAAATATCATTTTTTCAGCAGAATGGTTAGAGAAGAGGAATTCTCATTGACGAGCTCTCGATCATAGTGAAAAAACCGAAAAATTCTGAAATTTTTGTGTTGCAATGAAAGATATAACTCTGCTTTACAGTTTTCCATGCTCCTATGCTTTGCAAACATGAAGTTTTCCAGCGTATTCCTTCAAAAGTCCATCTTGTACATTTCCCCTTTGTCAAAGATGATCGTAGGCTGCGGTGTTTGCCGCAATTTACCGTCACGGTGATTGCGGCCGCAAAAAATGATGTGGGCAAATCGGTAATAATTGATTTTACAAGTCCCAAGTTTGGTACTTTCTTTTGGCTCCTCTGGCGAGGAGCGGTTTTTGATGTATCTGAGTGTACTTGTTTGTTGATTTGTGTAATTTGGTCAACAGTCCCGCGAAATCGGACGATGAAAAGTGAGTTTCTTTCTGAAAAATAACAAAACTGGGAATGATTGATGAAAAAACCAGAAAGATTCGCAACTCAATAAATTTCTACACCCCTCCTATCAATGTGAGAAAATGGCTGCAAACTGAGTTATGTATAACCGAAAAAGTGGAGGTACCCCGTTTTTGAAGCAAAAATATTAAAGTAATTTTATGTTTCGATCTGTTTTGGTGCTTCGCAGTCATCTGATCAATGTCTCCATCCTTTTTTACATAAATTACTGTTGTTTTCAGCCAAGAAGGATAAGGACAGGCCGAAATGCTGCCAGAAGAACTCGTCAACGTTCGAAATCCTCCGACAAGGCTCTAGTAGGCAAAAAGCCCAGATTGGAAGACCAAGCTCCGACTCCAAATTCACCACCCCCAGCTGATCGTCCAGAGCCTTCAATGACTCGGGAGTTAGCCGATGAGTACGCCAATACCCCGGAAGTCAAAGAACATTCTAGATGGCTGTGTAAGTCTTAATACAAGTGTTGTTTTTCTAATAGAACCTTGCAGATAGCCGCAAATCTATCCTATATGACCCGAAGAACAAGGACTTCCCACAGCGAGTGAATCAGATTCCGTACGCAATCCGCCTGGCAGATTGGGAGTACAATTGTGAGTTATCAGTTTATCAGTGGGTGAATGTGGAAAAATGCGTTTCAGCATACAAATACCGATACAAAAGAAGGACAAATCTAAATCTCACTAGGGTGGCCAAAGAAAGGAAGGAGAAACTGGAGCAAATGCAACAGCACCAGTTTCGCCTAGGAATCATAGAGGAATCGGAGGAGTTCAAGCAGAAGCAGTACAGGAGCACATCGAGGATTCTGAGGACAAGGACTATCACGATAACAATGATCCTGGAGCAACTTAAATTTTTGTTTTGTTTTTCTATTTTTCAGCTCATTTTCTTCCATGCGTAATCATCAGTAAAAAGATATTCGTGTTATTGATTTGCTAGCAGTACATATTTTGACGTGACTGGTTTTGTTGCCATGTTTATATCTTTCTTGTGGTTTTTCTTCTTTCTTTTCTTTCTACGACTAATCAAGCTCTTGAGCAACCTTTTTTTCAGTACTGGAACCCGACGACAATCTGGCTCAAAATAAATCGGGAAGAGTGTCGCCATGGCTAAAATTCTGAAACTTGCTTTTGACTATACCAACGAGAAGGTGGTGAGAGTTCGCGTCGGCGAATCCACGATGGAATGCATCAGAATTCTGCACGGTTATCCGTCCACCTGTTTGATCGACGACTTCTTGAAGACTTTCCACCAATGGTTCGCACTCGTCAGGTTTGAGTCAGTTTAAGATTTTTTCTAATTGAGACGAGTCAGAAAACAAGGAACCAGAAATCACTAAAATTCGCATTTCCTTCAGAAAAATCGGTCGGAAGCCGACACCCGAGCAGCCAGTAAAGTTCCGAAAGCCTGATCTCAAATGACTTTGTCGTCTTCTTGTCCCACGGACATCGATACAAAGCTAGATGTGCAGTCGTCGAAAGTTGAATTGGTAAGCGGCATCACAACGATTTGATGGCTGCAGCCTATCCATTGAACTAGAAGCCCTAGTTTCTGAGTGTTTTCTTGCAGATAAATCCTCCAATTGCCCTTCCACCGACCCGAGAAGCCGTCGAAGAAGCCAATAAAGAAACTCTTCTCTCCTGCACCATCAGAAAAAGGAACTTTTGTGAATCATTTGCTCACATGACTCGACATTTCAAAATGACTCAACATTTCAAAAAATGAATTTTTTATTAACAAGCTGTTGAAGAACTAGAAAAAACATGAAATAACAGGATAACAAAAAATAAATTGACTGAAATAACAATCAAAACATCTTCCTCCTCTTGTCACGGTCTTGGTGGCGAAGGATTATTGAACCTCGTTTTTTCTTAATTACAACATTGCAATCACAGGGCTGAAATTAGCGTTTCAAAACAGGAACGTTTGAATGCAACAGCAAACTCACAAAGTAGCCTTTCAAAAAATTCTAACAAATTTTTAAACGGATGGAGGAGAATCTCTAAAAAATAGTTGCGTAGTATGGAAAAACTTTGAAATTTTGACTCACCACAGTTTTAAGTTTGTAGAAGCATATTATCATAATGCTAGATTCCAACTTTGTACATTATACATAAATACCAGTATTATCAATAAAATAGAGTAAAAACTTTAAAAATATCAAAAAAGACGGCGTCCATCGGGACGCCCTGAACGCGAGAATGAAAGCTTCTCTTCTTTTCCTGTCGCTAGGAGATTAGAGAATCGAGACAGATAAGGGAAAACATTGATTTTGAAAATAGCACGGCGCCAAGAGAGACCGGGTTTTATCAATAATCCCTCATATCATATAGTTTGGCGGAATGAGAAACGAAAAGAAGCCGGGGGAAAGTGCTCCGATTTGTTTATGCTCTGCTGCCATTACTTCAGAAAGGCTTTGAAGCGAAGAGAGCCTCAAAACAGAAAAAGATGAGATGATATGGGAGCTGGGGGTGAAGCGGAAGCCTTATGTGATAAAGATGAATGCGGGAAGGTCTAGTTTTTGCTGAAGCAGTGAAGGTAGACAATGAGAAGATGGAGCGGAAAATAGTGAAACCCAGGATCCTCTATCGAAAGCTTTCCGATTGCAGTATTAGATAATTTTCCTATTAGAAAGCCCCGTTTGTGTAAAATTCCAGGAGAACCGTGGCAAATCGTGCCACATATGGTCTGGTTGGAAAAAACAACGAGTTCGTGAGGGAACGGGAGGATTTCGACGAGATTCATCACGAGACACAGCTAAAATGAGTCGGGAGAGAGCAGCAGTCGAATAGAGAAGAGCCAATCAACTACAGTTCCCAATAATCATTCGAATTTCTAGATTTCGTTCATCTCCTCCTCAAACTCATGCCAGAGAACACCATTGGCTCTCGCCCAGACTCACTGCCACCACCGCTTCCATGCCTCCAGATTCTTTTGTTTCTCATCTGTCTTCTTGATTCTTTCCCCTCCGACCATTCTTTCCTTTTTTCTCTCTCCTCTTTCTCTCTTTTTCCTTTTCTTACCATCTTCCCTTAATGTTCTTTCGTCTTTCTCATTGTTTTTGTAACATTTCGTTTGTATCCATTAGGCTTCCAAATCTATTGTGAGGGCATGAGTGATTGGCAGTCGGAGTTGCACAGAATGAGCACGGATAGTGGTTCCAATGGTGGAGCTGATGATGAAGATCGTGTGCGTCAATGCGAAGGCCAAGGTTCGGTGATGAAGGCCAAGGTTCGGTGATGACGAAGGCCAAGGTTCGGTGATGAAGACAAATGTTCGAGTCGGAGGAGTATTTATGTCGACCCAGGTGATTGCTGTAAGACAATTGAGTTAGTTTGTGAAGTTTGAAATTAAAGTTGGGGAGGGAAAAGGAGAAATTTCATGAACGGAAGGCGGGAAGTTCCTGTCCGTTCAATCAATGCCGAAAGAGGTTGAGTCAACTTTCACAAAGTTACCCAGGGGTCGTGCTTCTTAGCCCGATGTTCCCAGAAGGTTTCCTTTGGTTCGAGATATTTTGCAGTCATAAAATTGAATGCTTTCAAAACTTTTGGCTGCGAATTGTTTTTTGCAGAATGCCAAAGCTGCGAAATGTTCAAGAAATCCTTCTGACGGAAACAACGGTGGATCCCTCTCGCCGACGGAGAGGCGAAGCACATGAGAGGGAAACGGTTCTTTTTGTCCGGCCATGGACGGGCAAGAAACCTGAGAAGAACCCATCGGAACGGGGTGGATCTACCATCTCAGACGGAGTCCCTTTCCCGCCCGATCTGACAAGCCGGGGTGGATCAACCATCTCAGACGGAGTCCCTTTCCCGGTTGCCTTGACGTCGGTCGTCAGCATCCTTGTCGTTGTTCTTCTTCTCCACTGTCCTTGTGCTCCTTGTTGTCGTTGTTCCAGTGCAAGTGTACATGAAAAATAAAAGTGCGGAAGCAGAATTGAACTAGATTTTGCCTAGAAAGTCACTCCCAACTAACCACTTCTTCTCATTGTATCCCTTGCTTTCGACGTGAGCACAGAACGGAAAGGCAAATGCCCGAAGGCAAATGCACCAAGTGAAGTTCCAGGACTGTGCTCAACAGCCCGCGGACTGCCGGACCGACCCAGAAGGGTGGCCGCGTACCACTACGGCAGGGACTTTCCACAAAACTATTGCTTTCAGTCTACCCTTGGGCTCGTTTCCCCCCATCTCCATGTGCTCCCTGACCTCTCATCAAAGATTAGGAGGGCAAAACTCCCATTTACGAGGTCGAACTGGGTGGATGGGAGTGCGAGTCCGACCCAGTGACCAACAGTCCGCAGATCTGTCGACACTGCCCCCGGAGAGACAGTGTGCGTACCGCTAGCAGCGTGTTAGGCTGGCTTCCCCGGGACGATCCCTTACGCGAGCACAACGCGAGGTGACCTTACCCGGGGCACGTGGCCTAGAGAGGAGGGTGGAGGGAGAGGGGAAGTGCCTAGGGTCCCGGTGCGTGGCCATAGAGACAAAATCGAGGAGTGGGAAGTGGGGAGCAACTACATCTAACCCTCCCAATACAGACTGACCTATCATCCTGCTTGTCGAATCCGTCCTCCTGGTCGCTGATCCGGCTGCTCCTGGGGCTCCGTGGTGGCTGGTGGCGTGGTGATGTGGTGACGTGATGAGGAGACCCTGGAAAGAAGGAATTAGGATTTTTGTCAAGGAAAGAAGCGGAACACATGAGATATGAAAGATTCGGAAGAAAAAGACGGATGATGAGAGACGTTAACGAATGAAACTGTCATGAAAGAGGCGGAAACTGCAAGAAGAAGACAGAAGACAAGAAGAAACACGACGGCAGGTGGACTGGACCTCTAGAAAAGAGATATGGATTTACAAGAGACAATGAGGACCAATACCAGTCATAAATATTGATCAATGGGGCGCACTTTGAGACTGCGTTCCCCACACAGCGCGCGCCCTCTCCCTTCCCGTTTCGCGGGGAACGACACAGGTTGTGGGTCTGGGACCCGCGTTCCCCCATGTGTTGAGAGGGTTGAGAGGCCTCTTTGTACATGTGTTGGTTGAACCTGCGGGACACCGAATGATCTTCCCGCGTCTTTTTCATCATCGAATCTTCTCTTTTTCATCAGAGACCGTGTCAAAGATGTCCCGAAAGAGAAAGACGACTGTCACCGAAAATAATTTGGAGCCAAAGCGTCATAAAACACCCGGAGAGAAAACCGACTGTGAATTGGATGCTGGAGACGGAAAGCAAGTCTCTTCCCTCATTGGCAACGGTTCGGAGATCAATATGAAGATGGACGACGGGAAAACGGGAGAATCGGCGGTTGGGGATGTGGAGTCCCGTAGCGGTGGTATTCGTTACAAGGAAGACCGTGATAGAGTCGAAGGACGAGTTGAGGTAAAAGGCACAGGCGCAGAGTTGCTCTCGAAGGTTCATGATCAAGAAGGAGGAATCAGCAAAGAGGTGTTCTTCATTTTATTTTCTTCATTCTGAATTTGGGCAAGTTTTTGGTGATACTTCCAGAGTTACAGCTGCAAATGCGAGAGGCCCATGTTGTGAGAGGTGGAGCGAGAGGGAGACGAGGAAACCCTGAGAAACAAAACAAAACACTTCAAGGTCATCTTCTTCATCATTTAAATTATAAAAAAACGGGATAAATTGATTGTTGGGTAATAATGGTGTGTGAAAGAAGGGAGTAATGAGGGAGCCTATTGCTGCTGTGGCCGGACTTGTCGTTGGTGTCACTGTCAAATGTTGCGATCTGAAAATGGGCATTGTTTACAAGAAAAGCATGGAAAAACGCTCACCTCATAGCCAGTATCCGAAAATGTCTCAGCTTCTTCTGTGTCATACTGCGCACAACATCCATAATCTCATCCACAGAAGCCATGAGAGTTCCAACGGGAAGAGCACCACTTTGAGATCTGGAAAAAGTTCATCTATGAAGTGGAAAAGTTGCGAAAGAGATTACGTACCTGTTTCAAGGTAAATTGCAGGTACTTGTTCGCAAGACGGATTCTCACTGTCTTTAGAACTTAGCCACAATGGCGATCAACAAGGTAGATCTGCTCGTTTTTGAGGTCTCCGGGAAACTGGCATTCTGAAAAGGAACAAGATGGGAATTACTTTAGCCTTACACCTATTCTTGCAGAATGTTAGGGGGAAAAACAAATGAAATACTCACCTCATAAAAATTATCAGAATCAATAACAGAAAAAACTTCAAAAAAATCAAAATCCTTTGCTTCTCGGGGTTTGAAACCGAGAAGCTCCAGATCCGAACTCCTTCAGGAGTTCCAGGATGTCTTCGCGACTGATCGTGAGTTTGTTTTAGCGAGACATTGCAAAGTGACCCCTGGAGATAACGAACAGAACACATGTTTTGACTCCGCCCACTCTTCGGACTCTCGGCAGCTGTGGGGTGTTGCGCAACTGGGCCAGTATTGGATTACACTTGCAGGTGTCACTGTCAGGTGTCAGGTTGGCTTTCCTAGGTGCCCTGTCAATCATGTCAAACTCGTGGCCAGATTCCTCCATATCAAATTACGCGACCTTTCTAGGCCGGGTTGACCTCTCACACGGTTTCCTTGCCCTGTTCGCTCCGAGGGGACAACGGATATGGGTTTTTGAGGCCCGGGGGAAGAGTGAAGAACAAGACGATTTGTTATGAAAGATATTGTTTCAGCAGTGGGAAAAGCAAAAAAAGAAATTGAAAAAAAATGAAAACGAAAATTTTCATTTTCACCCAGATTTTTTAGAGCAGTAGAGTCTTCAGGAATCTGAGTCACAAACACACTTGTATCTAAAAAACAAAGGAATATTTCAGAAAGTTGTCAACTAAAAAGTTGTTCTCCATGTTATTTTCTTCAATTTGACTATCAACAAATTTTTGATTTAGCTGACAATACCAGAGTTACAGTTTCAAATGCAGGTCACTCTGTCACATTACCAGCTGGCTTCAGTTTGTCACTATAAACTCAATTGTATCTTCGAATTTGTAAGAAATTTTGAAAAGTTTTCAACTACAAAAACGTTCTTCATTGTATTTGCTTTATTTTGACTGCTGACAACTTTTTGCTATAGGTGATACTTCCAGAGTTACAGCTCAAAATACAGGTCACTCTGTTACATTACCAGCTGGGTGCAGTTTGTTACCATAAACGCAACTGTATCTCCGGATTTGTAACCATTATCATAAAGTTGTCAACTACGAAAACGTTCTCTATGTTATATTCTTCAGTTTGACTCTCGACAACTTTTCGATCCAGCTGATAATTCCAGAGTTACAGCTTCAAATGCAGGTCACTCTGCAACACTATCAAGTGGCTGCAGCCAGTCGTCTCAAACTCAAAACAGTCTCCGGGGAGATTTTCTTGATTTGTTACTGTTTCTCTTGTTTCTTTGCAAGTGTTATGCTGTGCGTGCATCTTGTACCGTACCCTTTTCCAAAGATGATCGTAGGAGGCGGGGCTTGACCGTAATTGACCGTAACGGTGTTTGCGGTCAAAAAAAGGAGGCGGGGCAATCTTCAAGGAACGATATTAGAAGGACCTAGCTCGTTACTTCAACTTGGCAGCACAGGCGAGCTGCGCTGTTTTTTTTATTTTTCTGAATGTTTCTCTTTTGTTTTATATTTTGGTAGTTTGGATTGGATCCATTAAAATGGAATAAAGGAAAGGTTAGTTACTAATTTTTGGAATCGAGTGATTCTAATATGACAACTTTTGACTTCAATTCAAATATTACAATTTTCAGCCTCGTGTCATTGGGATTTTTGGCCCATTCGAGCACTGGACCCTGTTGATCAAGACGTCAAGCCTCCTCCTTCTATTTTGGCTTGGTCCAAAAAACACTGCTACTACGACCTTGCCTTTGCAACGACAATTTGATGTTAGTGTACTGGTTCAAGACCATTGGAGTTGGATATCTCTACAAACAACGGTCAGTTATAATATACTAAATTAAATCTGAAGGACCATAAGAAAATTTCGAAAACTTTGAGCTTCAATTGAAAAAATTTTTGGAAATGTCTTTTTTCCTTCTAGGAGAGTTGAAGCGGACTCTGTCACTCCAACTCTAACTTTGTTTTTTTACAGGCTGTTTGTCAACACTGGAAACAATTCGCCACAACCGCAGCGTGGGATTGAAAGTTGAAGAACTGGAGATTTTCGAGAACCTGGCCATTTCCCATCCATTTATATAAGTTCCTCTTTGTTTTCTTGTATCATTTCGGTCCCCTCTCTCCAACTTGCTCCCTTGTCATCACGCCTATTCCAGTGATGCTCTCGATGTTATTGTTACCCAGAGATCCCAAATCTAGTAGATGCATCCCTAATTTTATGCCTATTTGTAGAATTTTTTGGAATTGGAGAGGCTTACGCCATTGGCATCAGTCTCAAGGTCCGATGCGAATTGAGAGGAAATCACATCAACTTCAACAGAATTGTTTCCCCCCATCTGTCCATTTCCCCTTTCCGTCTCTTTCCTTCCAAAAATAAACAATTTCCCTTTGAAGACGACTATAATTTGTTTCATTTCGGTGTCACATCCATCAGCAATCATTATGTTAGTATGGATTCTTCCATATTGTTTCAGAACACTTTTGAGACTCTTCTATCCAGATGACATCCTTCCTGAAGATCTTCAAGCTCCTCGACGTGCTCGACAACTCGAAGCACCTGAAACGAACGGGGAGTAGAGAAATTGGCTTTCAAACCCTTTCACCCTTGCCGAATTCGCATCCCCCATGTTTTACTAGCTCGTATCTTCAGTCAGAGCATTTGGTGAGATGGCGGAGAAAACAATAAATAAGCCCCAGATGCATTTCAATGAGAGAGTCGGCGCCCGGGCCCCTCCACCCTTGAAGAATTCGCTTTCCCTTTCTTTTACTGCCTTATGGCTTCAGTCAGAGCATCTGGTGAACCGGAACAAAGCAATAAATAAGACAAAATGGAAATAGTATTAGATTTGTGAAGACCCAGATACACTATAGTCAGCGGGGAGCGGGAAAGCGAATGGCGCCTCATTCTTCTCCACAGAGCCGTCTGAAGATGGCTGTTTTCCGGATTTTTCTGATGTTTTTCTGTAGTAATTTCTCTAATCTTGCTATTTTGAAATATTTTCTGCCTAAAAAATAGAAAACAAACGCCAAATTGTGTGCTGGGTGAGTGTTTCAAAAATCACTTTTTTAAATGAACAAGTTTTCAGAATGTCCTGACAACCGGCAGTGCTGAAGATGAGATTTTGAATTGCCTGTGATAGAAGTTGAACGAAGAAATCAATAAGTGCTGCTGAGCGTTTTTAAAACTGTCGGAAAGCGGGGACTTTTGTGAATTGGACTTTGCTCTTTTCACTTCGGCAGGTGTGTTGGAAGATCTGTGTTTGAAAATCAGTTCCGGGTTGAATTAATGTTATAAATTTGATCATAACAATAAAAATATTATGATTTTTCAGAAATCCGAAGTATTGCGACGTTTTATTTAAAAAAGGTATCTGTACCACCACGAAACACCAGGACAAAGCTCAATTTGCTGTCGGAAATGAAGAGAAGGAAGAGAATTTTTGGTAAGCTTTCGAGTAATGGATAACTCTATTTACAACTTTTCAGCTTGCCTTCGATGGTAAAGTGATCAAGAAAAAGACAAGCAAGCAATTGAGAGATAGAGAATAATTTATTATTAATAAAACATGTTGAATAAATAAAAAATATTGAAAAGATCAGGTTTATTCTTTCCCGTAGAACAGTACAAAAATGGAACTCTCATTGCCGAGCAGCCGGCGATCACCGGTAACAGGGAAAAAATAGAAAAATTCTGAATCGTTTGTAATTGTAAGGAAGGTATAGTCCCGCAGTATAATTGTATGTTCCCATTTTTCACCAGAGACAATGCTTTTCGTCTTTTCGGGTCTCATTGTAACTGTTTCTGTCGTCTTCACACATGACCGTGCTTTGCGTGGGTCTCCTTTACCCCTTTTCGAAGATGATCGTAGGCTGCGGTGTTTTTGCCGCAATTTAGCGTCACGGTGGTTGCGGTCGAAAAAACAAAAAGGGTAAATATGAAAGGATTGATTTTTGAAGAACCTAGTTAGGTCCTAACTAGGTACTTTCTTTTGGTTCCTCTGGCGAGGAGCGGTTTTTGATGTATCTGAGTGTCCCTATTGTATTTTATTTCTGTAATTTTGATTAGCAGTCCAACAAAATCGGATGAAGAAATAGTGAGTTACTACTAATTTTGGAAAAATCGTATTACTGCCGTCACGGGAAGTGGCACTCGGCGGGTCTCGCCACGAAATCAGTATTTTGCTGTTTTCTCGTTTTTGGACTAACTTTTTTGAGTTTTTTCAGAAAAAAATAGATAGAGCAAAAGATTTGGCCAATTTTGAAGATCCCTTGGTGAAAGAAGTCTGCAGACTCTACGTTCATCGTTAGTTACAGTTACAATTTCAAGGAAAACTGAATATTTTTCAGCGCGAAACGTCTTCTACTTCCATCCGGATAACGGGCCCATTCCGCAAGTGGTCTCGCAGCTGATGTGCTCAAGCACCTTCTCTAGAGACAAGATCCGTGAGTGGGAGTATTCAAATGTAACAAAAAAACAAAAAAACAAACTTTCAGCGAACCCCCTCTTACGGAAGGATGCAAGCAGAAGACCGCTGGGTGGATCGACGTCGAGGAAAAAGGACAGTGGGCTCAAAAAAAAGATCATCGTGCTACACCATCCGAGCACCCAAGCACATCGACGATCCGAACGATCCGAAGTGGGAGGCTGTCAAAGCAAACTTTGAGAAGGAAACGGTCAAAAAGGTGTACTCTATGTATGCACATGGCAAACCGAGGTACCACCTTTTTGAACGGAAATGTGGAAGCCTCCCACAGAAGGTCGCGCAGTTCCTAGCTGGCAATCATTGGGTCGAAGCTGGCATTGGTGAGTTTCAAGTTTCAAACTGTTATATCCAATTCCTAGTACTTTTTTCAGAGAATCCCGCTGCTCCATTGCGACACCACAACCTTCGTCTGCTGGAAGAAGAACGAGATATGCAATTGGAGAAGGATTGGATCGAGGTGGATGATGAAGACTGCACCATGTTTTTTTCAGATTTTATGTACCCTTTTGGTTAATCTCTGTTCATTTCAGTAGTTTTTTGTTTAGTTTAACTGTCTGTTTTGTAGTTTGTATGTTCTAATCTATAACAATATCAGTTCCCTGGCGCCTGATATTCGAAACAAGATAAAAAGTTCAAATTTTTTCCCTACCTGTTCTTTTTGTTTTCAGACGCTGATTCTGAATTTTTCAACGAAAAAAAGTTTTTAATTTAAAAACTTTTCAATTGGTGAAAAATATCAATTCGCCAGTACAAAAAATAATTATGCGATTCTCGAAAAAAATTTTCACTAAAAGTCAGATAAATGTTATATATTCAAATAGACCTTTCGGAGTTCTACCAGAAAATGTCCTCATTGACCTGAACCAGTCAAAAAGAAGGACAAACGGACCCAAAAACATGAGTTTGGCCACATAAAACGACCGGTTTTGTCCGGAAATATGAGCAACAAGCCTGGCTTTGCCGGCTTGCGCCGTCATTCATCAAGTTCTTCTAGAGTTCCGTCAGCAAATAGACAGCTACACAAATATTCTTTTGACTCCTTCCTTATTTATCAAAAAACGCTCCTGGTCTCGAAGAACGGGTCGATTTGAAGTTATCGAGTCAACTTCCGCCTAGAAGAAACCGGAATATTTCTTATTTTGTGAGCTGTGCTTCTTAGCCCGTTTTCTCATTGAAGGTAAAAACGGTTGATCCCTTTCGCCACGAAGAGGCGAAGCACGTGAAAGGGGATGGTTTTGTTTTACGTCTAACCACGGACGGGTGAGCTCCTCAATAATAGGATAGTGGATGCTCGGGGAATTTCGTTTTGAGCTCCTCAATAATAGGATAGTGGATGCTCGGGGAATTTCGGTTTGAGCTCCTCAATAATAGGATAGTGGATGCTCGGGGAATTTTGGTCAGCTTCTACCGGGTTAGGAAGACGACTGACGATGAATGATCGATTCCAGAGACCCCTGCAGTATTGGGGCGGAGTCGAGTTTGGGCAGCGTACGTGAATATATTTACCAAAAGTCGATATTTACTGACCCTTACGATCTTATCTCGTGTATTACTAGTTTTCGATATTGTCAATTACCACCAATAAAAGACCCATATGTCGGTGTCGGAGCAATGTGTCGGCTATGGGATAAAAGGGATCAAAGAACACAAAACAGTAATAAAATAGACGTCTACGGCGTTAGTCCACCCTTTTAGACGTGAAAAATTAGTTTCCCGACACCTTGGGTCATGTAGGTCAAAAACGTGGACGGACGGACGGACACACAGAGGCACAGATAAACAAAGAGACTCCACTAGAAACTTATTTAATAAGAAGGATAATGATTTCCATCAGGGTCTATTTGTCTGTGTCTCTGTGTGCGCGACGATCCTTTCAAAAGTTTCAAAATTCCCATCACTTTTACCTTCCCTTCCCATTGCAAAGCGCTTTTCAGTGTCTCACAACTCTCAAGACTCGAACAACTGTTAGTTGGACGCAAAGCACTCTTTCGATTCCCCCGAGAGCAAAAAAAATGGGCAGCTGGCGGCATCGCCCCTCAAAAAACTTCGAAAGACTTGGAGCACATTCACTCTCTCGTTTTTTTTTCTCCATCTTCATTTTGTGAAGTGTGCCAACTGACTGCTTGGCACAAGGCTCTTTTCTATGGCGCTGCGGCTCTTTCCATTCCCCCGAGAGCACAAAAAAACGGGCAGCTGGCGCTATTGCCCCTCAAAAAACTTTGAAAGACTTGGAGCACACCCCCTCTCTCGCTTTCTTTTCCCCATCTTCATTTTGTGAAGTGTGCCAGTTGCCTGCTTGGCACGAGGCTCTTTTTACTGGCGCTGCGGCCCTGATGTAATGTTCTCCTTCCCAGAACTAATCCCTTGAGGCTTCTCCATCAATCATTTTTCTCTGCGTCTCTTTATCTCATTTTTTGGGCTCCGAAGACTCTTGGCAAAAGAGATGGCTCATTCTCAACACTTTGGCTTTCTGGAGAAAGCCGGCTTTTGATTTGTCTGAAGTTTATAATTGCTTTCATTATCTCAATTCTAACTATTTTGTAAGTATGATTCGAAGGTATGATTATCTGATCCTAAGACTATGCAGTTAACGGTCTTTTCAGCTTTTCATCTGCGAGAGTTTACTATTCAATGAACATTTTCCACCAATCAAGTAAGTGACACAGTTTCTGCAAACTCAACAAAACTTGAAGTTTCAGCCGGACAGCAACTCAATAATGTAACATATTCATAATGTTCTCACATTTGGATTGATTTTGGAGCTACAACTTCATCGACTCCAAGTAAGCGAAATCATAATTTTCAATCGAGTCAAATTTGTATTTTCAGCAACAGAACACCTTGTTTATGTGAAGAAGGATTTTGCTCAATGCGTATTCGATCTCTATGTAATTTTTTCTTGTTTTGAATAGGAGGTATGTTTTGTGAACTAAATCAGTAAGCAGATAACCCTTTTTCCAGTTTTTGTCTGCCTCTCTAACAATGTTCCGAAAGTTTCCGTGAAACTCGCCATCGCCGTCATCCTTCCAGTCGCAGAGACCTTCCAGGCCAATGAGACCCGAAACAGATTGCCCGATGACAAATTCCGTTGCCAAAAAGTACTTTTGAAAGTGGAAGTAAGTCTATCTGTTAATTTATGTTTATCTAGCTCATTCCTATATTCCAGTTTTCCGATCTTGTGAAAGAGACCATTAGAAAACGAAGAGAGATCATCACTGTAGGAATCAAGGAGCCACTACCAATCATGAAATGAAGTTGAAGTGAGTTATAAAAAATATTTGGTTACAGTTTATGAACGTTTTTTCAGTTCTCAGCGTTCACGAAACTGCATGATGCCAAGAAGAACAACTTCTAGTAGAAGTGAGGAACTAAGATATTATATCCTTCAATCCAATTCCCTTATTTCAGTTTGCCGACCTGGTCAAAAATACAATCTAATAACAAGGGGAGATCATCACTGCAGGAATAAAAGAGCTACTTCCAATTATGGAATGAAGTTGAGGTGAGTTATACGACACACTTGGTTAGTGTGAATGAACTGTTTTTCAGTTTGATATATTCATGAAATTGCATGAAACGAAATGCCCAGAAACAGTGCGGTACTAATTGATGCTCTTTTTCTTTTTTTGTATTCTGCTCTCAATTTCTGCTTTTCGAAAGTCAAATAAACATTTTTTTGTTTCTGATGATGAGGAGGCTTGAAAAAGGTTTTTCAGTCTGGATTAAAAGGGAAGTTTGAATCGTCATTACATATCTACCAACTCTTATTTACCAACTTCCAACTAGTTCCCGGTTATCCTAAATTCTGATATCTTTTCAGATCATTTTCAGTCTTTTCTATTTTTGACAGGTCTAATGATGTGTGTACTTCTTTGTATTATCCTCTTTTTCCCTAATAGAGCCCATAAAACCCATTATGAAGGTGAAGAAAGAATCTGATAATAAGGAAGGTGTAAGAGGGGGGGGGGGTAAGAAAACAATGAGATGAGATAAAGACAAGAATTCATTTGACAAGAGATAACATTAACAGAGACGCTCCCAAATTGGGAAACATTTAATCGCGCTCTACTGGCCCCTGAACCACTTCCCGTGGCCAGACCATGAACTGGAACAGTTGAGAACTCCTGTTTGGGGTCAACAGAACAGTGTAGACTGTTCCGTCATCCCTAGCCCCGTCAAATCCCCCAGTGCAGTCGATGCGTTCTCCCTCCGGTCTGAAAAGCGAGAACTTGAAAAAATGGTGCTTTGAATTTAACTCACGTAACGAAGAACTGCGGACGGTCGGGATGCGCGAGGATTGGGAAGCGAGCAAGCCCTCTAACCCCAATAGACAAGTAGCAAAGTTTCTCGCACTCCTTTCTACAAAACTTCTCAATGACTCCATTCACATCTCCATTGGTCAGACTGGACCAGTCTTTTTTGAATGTTTTCACATTCAAAACCCCGAGAACTTTGCGCAGTTCCATTTCAGATAACTGCAAGTCATCCATCTCAAGAGTTTCAGCATCAGTCAGCGGCAAAAACTCGAGAACTTTGGATGAGACTTCCTCTGATAGCTTCTCAAACTTGAAGTTGAACTTCAAAGTTCTCGGGAAAAGTTCTTTTAGGTGAGAGAGAAACTGAGCAGTGAGCTCAATGTGGCAATCATAGAAGACCTGGTACAACGGCTCATTGTAAAAATCATCTCTTCTGAAAAAAAAAACTATTCGATAAGCTGGGAGACTAGCTAACTTACATCATAGAAACTTGGAACTCGCCGAGTTTCAGGTCAACAACAGGGTTAAAACTTGGGTAGTTCCCAAAGTTTTTGCGATTCTGTAGAATCCACAGAGATTTCTCCACACTTACTACTGTTTGGTAGTCCTTGACGAGGACGTCGATGGTGGGAGGGGAATATCTAAGGGTCCTTATGACAGAGTTTAGTGCCCTATTACAGCGCGATAACTCAAAACTGAAAGAGACGGATATTGCAGAGCCAAAGAATGGGTGGAACTTACAGAGATGTCAGAGTGCATTGTTTCAAAAGTTGCTCAAGGACGAAGATTGGAAGACCAGAGAGACATGGTTGCGACATTATGACAGATTTCAGAAGAGGAATCGGATCAAAATGAAGAACTACTCGGAGATCAGAAGATTTCACGACAAGTCAAAGAGGACCACGGCACTAAGTACTGGAGAGAACGGAAACCAATGAAAAATCGTCAATGGAGACGATGAAAACTATGAGAAGACGACGATTTAGTCGATGAAGACGGCGAGACGAGCTGACGATGCAGGAGACGACTGACGAGTGGACCAGGAGACGATGAGAATAAATTATCTGCGGATGGATTGGCCAATAATCCGTCGAGAACGCGATGGCACACTCTGCCGCGTTGTCTTCACTATTGAGTAACAAGCTGTCAATTTATAGATCTCCTTATTGAGGAAGGTAAATTAACCTCGTTATAAAAACCACTGTAAAAAAGACAACGTAGTATAATAGAAAAAATAACTTTTTTTATTTTGGGATTTGCTAGCATCAAATCTTGGTTTGAGTATGCCTAGATGTGTTTTGAAAAGTAGAATATTTTGGATTTCCTTGAAATTGTTGAATTATGAGATTGATTAGAGCAAATTGAATCCAAGTGTAAGCCGTGAAGTGTTTTGTCGCTTCAAGGATTTCGTACTCTGTTCCCTTATTTGTAATACTCTTTTGGTTTTATAGGACGGGTCAATTTGAAGTTATCGAGTCAACTTCCGCCTATGAGTAAACGGAGTACACATGGAAAAACAGAGAAGGGGAAAGAAAGAATTGTGCTTCTTAGCCCGTTTTCCAATGAAGGAAAAACGGTTGATCCCTTTCGCCACGAAGAGGCGAAGCACGTGAAAGGGGATGGTTTTGTTTTACGTCCAACCACGGACGGGTGAGATCTGCTAACAGTGGAACACAGAACCTCGGGGAATTTCGTTTTGAGATCTGCTAACAGTGAAACACAGAACCTCGGGGGAATTTAGTTTTGAGATCTGCTAACAGTAGAACACAGAACCTCGGGGAATTTCGTTTTGAGATCTGCTAACAGTGGAACACAGAACCTCGGGGAATTTTGGTCAGCCTCTACCGGATTCGGAAAGACGACTGACAATGAATGTCCGATTCCAGATGACCCTGTGGAAAAGGGGCGGAGTCAACTTTGCAGCGTCTGCATTGTATTGCTCTATATTGTCAATTACCACACAATAAAAGAACAATGTATTGATGTGTGTGTCGGTGTCGGACCAATGTGTTTATTATGACCGTTTAGATCTTATCTCATGAGAAGACTGTTTTACAATGGGATGAAAGAAACCTGACAATAATGAAAGATACGCTAAAGGCGTCTGTTCACGTTTTCAGTTTCAAACAGTTTTTCGCGTGAGACCATTTCAAATTCCGAGCCTTGTACTACAGCTAGTTTTCCGTCCAAGGGTTATAGGAGAAATTGAGAGAAAAACCAATTGACTGCGTTGTTTGACCAAGAGAAACATCTTCCGTTATTCATTTTGCTCAACCGGAAAACCTCGGTAAAGCGGTTCCAAAAATGAAAATTCGTTTGACTCTTTTCCTCAAAAGGTCAGAACTTCAGCGTACTTTTTGTAACTAGGTTATAACCAATCTTTAGAACGCTTCCCTAGGTGTTATTGGCGTCTGTGTACGGACAAAAACAAGGATCGCGATGGTTTGGTTTCTTGTGGGTTGGGGAGACGCAGAGAAGGCTCGAGTAGGGTTAGTTCGCCTGTATTCGCAATCAATCCAACGTCCTCCCACTGTCTCTTCTGCTCGCCAGATGGGGTCACCAATTCTGTCTGCGTTTCTACAGGCCTGTGTACTGTCTGGTGTGAATTTGTGAACTCTTGGCCAGATATTGATAGAAGAAGAAAGAGAGATTGTCCATCCAGAAGTGACGGTGTCGAACAGACGAGGGGCAATTCAACCCCTTCTAACCCTCCCTCCTTCTCATTCTCTTTTATTTTGGGCTTCCTGTGGACGCCGGTTTCCGATGTATCTGTGGTTCCCTTGTTATTTTAGTATTGATTTCTTCTGAATGAAGCTAAAAATGAAGTCGGAGAGTGTGCAAAACATGAAGTGAGTTCTTTTTGTCATAAAAAACAGTGAAAAACCGTGAAGAATTCCGAGAAATTCTCCCATTTCCATCAAAATTTAAAGGAAAGTGAGAGATTTCAAAAATTTTGTAAAGAAAATCGATAAAAACAAAGATTCAAACTCAAATTTTGCAAAAGTTTCCATGAATTGACAAATTATTTTCAGATAAGCTCCTTTTCCAACGCATCTGGCTGATGAGCAACAGAGCTACTTGCATGTCTCCGTCTCTGGAACATGGACGAGCTTGTTTTCGAGAATCTCGCAATCTCGTCCAATGGAGTAGATGTCGCGGAGGCTGTAAGTTTTTACATTCATTTCTAACTGAAAATTACCGCGAAAGCTTTCAGAACAACAGAAAGAACGGAGCCCTTCGAGAACTCAAAAAGCTGGGTGAGTTAGCAGCTTTATTTCTTTCAATGAGTTTCAAATTCAGACCACGAATTCAATGAGGCGGCTTACGGCATGGACGACGGTTTTTACATCCCCGGCAATAACACAACGAACGAAGCTTCGACGCAAGGAAAAAGTGATGGAAGTCTTGGTCGTTGAGCCAGTCGATTGGAGGACACCCGGTGACATTCTATAATACAGTAAAATAGCTTTTTTTGACCAGATTTAGAAGTAATTCATATGAATTTCACCGTTTTTCATAATAAAATTTATAAATTGCTTACTCTTTTCTCTTTTCCCGAGGTGGTGGGTCACGTGGTGTACATTCGAAATTCCCGTTGTACATCCGGACTCTCCACCGACCGGTTTTGAGAATTCCTTTTCTCTTTTTCCTTTTGAGTGGGTTCAGGTTTTCTTTCCAGATCGAGGAGTCTCCTGCAAACCAGAAGATAGATTCCTCGACAATCTAAAATCTCCCCGTTGACCATCTACTTCATCTAATATTATTACTTTGTCTTATGTTATTGCTTATTATTATTTTTATTGTCGCTACTTTCCCCGTTTCTTTTTTTCAAAAAACCATAGACTTAATAAATTGTGACTTTTTATCATCGTCCACGCTTTCCTTTTGTGGTTCCAGTCAGAATTCAATTTGGCTACGGTGTAAGATTTATTTTCCAAGAGCACAATACGAACAATTCAATGAATATCGAGTCAAATTGAGGTTCAGAAACTTTCACAGATTTTCTCCAGCTTGTACTCTTCTACCAATCTGCTTTTCTCCTCCTTTTCCATATTTTTGTCCGACTTCAGGAACTTCTCACAGAGACTCTTTGCTGGTTGAACATCGTACATTCTAGCAACTTCTAGTAGCTGCTCCACGTTTAATTCTGAAAATTTGATATAGTTAGCCAATCAGATACTTAACCAACTTACCATTGATGTTCGGGCAGTGGTAGATGATCTCTAGCAGAGATTGGAAAGTGGCTTGGTCCACTTGTTTCAGCTCAATTTCCGCTTGCTCCGACTCCAGGAATCTTCCGGAAAACATGGTCTATAAATAGGAGGAGTGGGTGGCAAGGATTCCTCGGTTGACATGGAATCTCTTATCTCCCACTTTCAGAACCACATTATCTAGTTCTTCACAGTTTTCAAAATCTCTCTGGATCTCTGGAACCTTCTGGAGTTTTAGGTTACAATCTTGACCATCTTCACGTTGTGGATCGTCTGGGGTTGGTAAGAGTCGGACGGTGGAGGGCAGTGAAGGATTAGATTGCTACGTCATCGATTGGAATGGTCGAGAGGTCCGAGGAGGCAACGACAATCGTCATTTGTTTTTGCGAGAGGTCAGCTAACTAGAGGAAACAGGGCTAGATGGACTGGTACACTGATGAAAACAGTTGAGAAAATGCATTTATTCGAACAAACAAAAAAAGAAAATGAAAATCTGTTAGTCAGTTGGATCAACAATAAACATAACTCTGCTGGGCTCAAACAGAAGTTCCAGTGTTGCAGAGTCTCCCTTCTCGTTCTTGATCACGATCTTGCCTTTTGCAATCTTTTTTCCCATTCTCCATGGGAATTCAAGATCTTCCCACTCAGCACTCATTTCCTTCAGCCTCGGGAACCATCCTTTCTTCCATTTGCTCAAGAATGTTCGTAAGTCTTCTGATTTAACCTGTGGACTAACGAATTGGAGAACTTCGCAGTCAAAGTTTACTTTAGTAAGGAACATCTCATAGGGAATACGCCAGACGGAATACGTGCTCAAGTGAACTTTAAGTTTTTCCACTTTTAAGATACCTGTAAGGCGTCTAAACACAACTTCTGAGAAGTTTTGTAGATGTTTTACCGTATCGTAAGAAACACATAGTTCTCTACATCCATACCTCATCACAAATGTAAGTGACACACTATCGATTTCCGTTTCCAGTTCCCATACCGGATTTTCTAGCCACATCGGATGCGCAAAACATATTGAGGAAATTTTTGTTTCCTTCATCGTATCAATTTGGTTTTCGAAACACTTTATGTTTTCTACATGGATCTTGACTCGTTTTGCAAGAGAATGACATTTCTTGGAGATGAGTGAGAAAAGAAATCTGAAAGTTATCATCTGGATACTGTTCAAATAACAATGGGCTACTTACATTTCTTGCAAATTGAAGTTTCTGATGATTTTTTCTTGAGGAATTGATGGGAGGTGGAGGAATGGAAAGGAGACCATTTTAGAAGGGTTGTTGATGAGTGTACTGGTTGGTGAGATTGGTTAGATGGGACTAGAAGACAATGAACGGGTTAACCTTGCCACGTCATTGGATGGGATGGTCAAGAGGTCTGGACATCTGTTTTTAGGAAAGGTTAGCTGACTAGAGAGAGCAGGGTAAGAAGGACAGGTAGACTGATGAAAAAGTTTGGGAAATTCATTTATTCAAACAGAAAAAAACAATAATTATGAATCATTAGTTAGCTGGTTTGACGATGAATTTCACTGAGGTTTTGAATTTATTAAGTTTCAGAATTCCAGAGACTCCCTTCTCGTTGTTGATCAACAGTTGACCTTGTCTAATCCTTCTTCCCATTCTCCATGGGAATTCGCGGTCATCTTGCCACTCAGCACTCATTTCTCTTAGCTTCGGGAACAATCCTGTTTTCCATTTACTTAAGATTGTCGTGAGATCTTCCGATTTCACCTTCGGACAATTAATTTTTAGGATTTCGCTGTGGAAGTTTATATCAGTGAAAAACGACTGATAGGCAGTACACGAGTGCTTCATAATGTGAACTTCAAGTGTCTTGACTCTCAAAATGCCTGTAAGGCGTTTACAGACAATATCATAAAGTCTTTTTAATTCTACTCGCGTATCGTAAGCTACTAACAATTCGTATTCAGGATTAGTCCACATCACAAAAGTAACGGACATATCATCGATTTCCGCTGTCAGTTGTCTCAATTCCGGATCAAATTGGTGAATCTGAATCATGTCATGTGGCAAAAAAGTTATAGATGAATGTTTTTTGTCTTCCATGTGTAAATGAGAGCGTCAAGGACCTTTACACCCTCTACATGAACTTTGACGCGTTGTGCAAGAGAATGACATTTCTTGGAGATGAGTGAAAACAGAAATCTGAAAGTTATCATCTGGATACTGTTGTAATAACAATGGTTTACTTACATAGTATGAGGATCAAAATTCCTGATGATTTGTTCTTGGGGAATTCCTGGTAGCTGGAGGAATGGGAAGGAGGTCATTTTGGAACTGTTGTTGGTGAGTGGACTGACTGGGGAGACTGGCTGGGGAGATTGACCAGATGGGACTAGAAGACAATGAACGGATTAGATTGCCACGTCATCGATTGGAATTGTCGAGACGTCTGGGGAGGCAATGGCAATGGGCATCTGTTGTGAGGAAAGGTCAGCTGAATAGAGAGAACAGTGCTAGAAGGGCTGGCAAACTGATAAAAGAAGTTTGAAAAATTCATTTATTCATTAAAAAACGACAATAAAGATGTGTTCATTAGTTGGATTGACAAGAAACTTCACTCTGCTAGGCTCGAACAAAAGTTCCAGTGTTCCAGAGTCTCCCTTCTCGTTCTTGATCATTATCTTCGTTTTTTCAATCTTTTTTCCCATTCTCCAAGGGAATTCGATGTCTTCTCGCCAGAAAGCACTTATTTCCTTCAACCTCGGGAACCATCCTCTTTTCCATTTGCTCAAAAACGCCTTGAGGTCTTTCGATTTGACTTTTGGACAATCAATTTGTAGAATTTCGCAGTTGAAATTTATTTTAGTAATGAACGATTCGTAGGCAAAACGCGATTTGTAAAACATGTCCATGTGAACTTCAAGTTTCTTCACTTTTAAGATTCCTGTAAGGCGTTTAGACAAAAGTTCGCAAAGGCTTTGTACATCTTTTCGCGTATGGTAAATAACATATAGATGGCTAAGTTCACATCCCATCGCAAACATCACTGATATGCTATCGACTTCTGTTTTCAGGGTCCATTTTGGATTGGATAGATAGTTTTTCATCCAACCATGTTCCGTAAAACTTATACTTGTAAATGTTGTTTTCTTCCATGTATAAAGGTGGTTTTCGACAAACTTTGCACGCTCTACATGGACTTTGACACGTTTTGCAAGCGTGTGGCAGTTTTTGGAAATGAGTGAGAAAAGCAATCTGAAAGTTATCATCTGGATACTGTTATGATAAAAATGGGTAACTTACATATCTTTAGGATCAAAGTTCCGGATGATCAGGTCTTGGGGAATTGACGGGAGATGGAGGAACGGAAGAGAGATCATTTTGCAAGGGTGGATGGTGAGTGGACTGGTTGGGGAGACTGGTTGGGGAGACTGGTTGGGGAGACTGGTTGGGGAGACTGGTTGGGGAGACTGGTTAGAGAGGACTTGAAGATAATTAAAGGATTAAAGGTCACGATATCGATTGGGATGGTTGAGAGGTGGGGTGGCAATGACAAGGGACATCTGTTTTTGGGAGAGGTCAGCTGAATAGAGAGAACAGTGCTAGAAGGGCTGGCAAACTGATAAAAGAAGTTTGAAAAATTCATTTATTCATTAAAAAACGACAATGAAGATGTGTTAATTAGTTGGATTGACAATAAACTTCACTCTGCTAGGCTCAAGCTTAAGTTCCAGTATTCCAAAGTATCCCTTCTTGTTCTTGAGAACGACTTGGCCTTGTTCATTCTTTTTTCCCATTCTCCAGGGGAATTCAAGGTCTTCTTGCCACTCAGCACTCACTTCCTTCAGCCTCGGGAACCATCCTTTTTTCCATTTGCTCAATAACGCCTTGAGATATTCTGATTTGACTTTAGTACTATGGATTTCCAGGGTTTCGGAATCAAAGTCTATCTCAATAGGGAAAAACCCACAGGGAACACGCCAGCAGTACCGTTTAGTCATGTCCACTTCAAATTGCTTCACTTTTAATATGCCTGTGAGACGTTTGCATACAGCCTCGTAAGTGCTTTCGTATTCTTCTTGCGTCTCGTAAATTACGTATAGGTCGAATTTCGTTCCCATCTCAAAATGAACTGTTACATTATCAATTTCGGCTGACAGGCACCCTGGCAGGCCTTGTAGAAACGTCCAGCCCACATCCATGTACTGGAAAAGGATTCTCGAAATTTGAGTTTTCTTCTCCGTATCAATGCTTTTTTGAGCACACTCTAAACGTTCTACATGTACTCTGAAGCGCTTTGCAAGAAAGTGACATTTTTTGGAGATGAGAGAGAACAGCAATCTGAAAGTTATAATTCGGACACTGTTATGATAAAGTTTGGCTACTTACATATCTTTGTGATCGAAGTTCCTGATGATTAGGTCCTGAGGAATTGACGGGAGATAGAGGAACGGAAGAGAGATCATTTTGGAAGGGTGGATGGTGAGTGACCTGGTTGGGGAGACTGGTTGGGGAAACTGGTTAGAGAAGACTAGAAGACAATTAAAGGATTAAAGGTCACGCCATCGATTGGGATGGCTGAGAGGTCTGGGGTGGCAATGGCAAAGGACATCTGTTTTTAGAAGAGGTCAGCTGACAAGACAGAACAGGGCTAGGGTGTACGGTCATTCATTCAAGAAAAAATGATACTGTAGATCTGTCAGTTAGCTGGATTTACGCGGAACTTCACTGAGCCACTTGATTGATCAAGTTTTAGCATCTTGCTGTACACGGACAATTCTGAAATAGCGGAACGGAAACGTGGAAATCACATCAGTTGCAGATAATCTCGATTAACTTTATTCAAAATTGGAAAAAAAACGTGAAGATCAGTGTTCCAGAGTAAAATAGAAAAATCAAAAGTTTGAAAATAGTTCGAGATACAGATATTGATAAATTCACAAAGTCTTTCTGATGGTCACAAAGAGGGTACCTCCTCTGGTGAAAACCTCCGCTTCAAAGGAACCATTGAGTCTCCCAGCGAAACGGAATTCGTTTGGACGACCAGGAATAGGAGCGCCTCTGTTTGTCAAATCGCAGTGAATCGAATGTTTGACATGATTTGCCCAGTTGGCTCCGCGGCGAATTCGTTTCGTGCAAGTTATATGGCATGTTTTGAAGTTTGCAGAGTTTTCGATTTTCTGAAAAGAAGAAGATACAAAAAACATAATAAAAAGATCACAATCAACTCACTTCAATGAGTTCTCGAAAAAGTTTGAACGAGAAGTCTTGCAATCGAATGACACTGTTTTTCAACTTGCAGAAGTCTCTGATCTTTACGTTGTTATAGAAGCAGGTTTTGACAGTTTCGGCTTGTTTCCATTGCAGTGTGCGGCTTAGTATGCGGATTCTTTCAGAAGAGTTCAAGTTTTCCTTTCCCGAATGGATGAATGTGGAAAGTGTTCCAGGAGTCAAAAACGGCCAGAAAGCATGAACTTCTCTGGCTTGCAGGTCAGGATGGCTAGTGACTTCAAAAGCTCTGAACTTCAATTTATGTTCAAATGAATTGAAATGCCACTTGATTCGATCGAAGAACTCATTCCATTTGTCAGCTTTCAAGACTTGTCCATTTGCAGAGGATAATGAACTCGTCTTGATCGAAACTAGGTTGAACTCGCGCTCAGGAGAGGCAAAAAGTTCAGCGAGAAAACCCGGTACAAATCGGAAAGCATCAGGATCCGTGCTTTTCTCCATTTGGGTTTGAAAATTTTTACCGGAGACAATGATATAGCCTTTTGCTGGATCAGTATCAAACATAACATGCTGGATGTCACCATCGGGGAAAGTAATGAGCACATGAATATACTTATCAGTGCACTCGATGCCGACACGTTCAATCTTTGTAGGTCTCAGTTGCAGGCTCATTTTCAATTTGAATAGCAAAAAATTGATTATTGAACGAGAAGAAAGAAAGATGGAATGGAATACAGAAGACAAAAGGTAGAATGTCAAAAGAACGATTAGAGAGCGCACGGACAGGTGCTGGACTGCGGTGTGCTGGGCCGCGTTGCGTGAGTCCTCGATCTGAAAGATCGTACTGTGAGATAGCATTTATGGCCGCTTATTGTTCAATAATCTTGAAGGGTTTAAGGGCACAATTCAATTGACATCAGAATGTCAATTTAGAGAAGACAAGACCAAGGAAAAAATGAAAAGAAAAAGAGAATCTGAAAATGCAAAAAACTAATGCATGTTTAGTTGTGACTTGGTTTTTTCTCCAAAAAAACTTTCTTAGCGTAAACTTTCAGGATTTGGGTATCTGAATGAAATTGGAAGAGGCATACTTTCAAAGAATGTTTTTGCCGTTATTGTGAGACATGGCCTTTTTTTGTTCACTGTCAGTGAACCGAAGGTTTAATGGTTCTAGTTAACTATTAGTTAACTATTACTTCCGAAGTCTTGCCCCTTTCAAAATGCTCCCTTTTGTCTTTTATCGCAGCCCCTTTCAAACTCCGCATTCTCAATACCCATGTGTTTTTGCTTTTCTATACACACTCCCTCTCAACACATCTCCGCTGCCAAATTAGCTGGTTGCTGGCACGAGTGAGCTCACCTGAGCTCTCTAATCCGTCTCTCCTTTCCCTGACTCTCTTTCTCTCGGATATTGACGCTTACTGCGCGAATCTCGTCATTATGACATTCAGGGAATCCAGATGGATGCCGGCTTTTGATTTTGCTCAAGTTCTATAGAATATTTTGTATTTATTTACCGGTACAAGTGAGTGAGTGATCTGTTTAGTGAAAAATTTGACTTTATCATTGGATTTCAGAATGAACATACGGTTTTTGACAGTATATGGAAAAAAACACCATCAGAATTTTTGGTGTCCATTATGTTGTTGCGTAGTTCGATGTGCCGTTTCTTGCTCTCCACAAAGAATATGAATTTAAAAAAGGTATGTCAAAAAAAGATACAAAACTATATTTATAAATGTGAAAATATGTGCATTTCAGGTAATCTATTTGGAAGATGGAACATTCATGAAAACTAATATGGAAGCTTATCCTTGTACATAGTGTTCTTTTTGTGTTGTTATTTATTTTCCTTTAATAAAGCTCAATGAAAGAAATAATGTTTTTTTCTTGGTTCTTTGCAAAATAGACTCCATCAAGATCTTTACTCCCTGCCCTCTTTCCTCCACAACCCGTCAGAGGCAATGACGGCGGCTGCATCCTCTGCGTTCTCTAGCTCGGCAGGGGCTCGTGCTCACGTCCGTCTCCGTACACTGCTTCTCTGCCAGTTTGCCGGTTCCTGGCACGGAGCTCCGGCCAAAGCCCTCTAATCCGTCACCTCTTTCTCTGCGTCTCTTTCACTCAGAAAATGGCTCCGACAGCTGAAGCCTCCTCAGTCGCATTGCATGGGCTTTCCGAAGAGAGCCGGTTTTCGATTTCTCTGAAGTGTCTTATCTTTTTTTAGTTTCTAGTTAACTTTTAAATGTATTCAAGTAATATTAACTATGTAGGATGGATCAAAAAGTGAGTTTCTATTTGGATCAGAATCGTAATATATTTTTGGCTTTTAGAAAATGGAATGAATCTATGTCGAAGTCAGTTCTATCCCACCGATTTTATGATTTCTGTGAACTAGGAACTGTAACTGTAAGTTGAATCACAGCTCTAATGCAATAGTAAATAATCAACAATTTCAGATAGTCAGATGGTAAAGTGGCTTTGAATGTGACCGTCTCGGGCAAAAAACTAATAGGTTTTTCCACATTGTCATGGGAAAAGTGAGTGAACTCTAAAAATGATCAAACCAAGCTTATTTTTCAGGAGAAGAAGATTCATTCCGGACCTCTCTACATCCTCGAGACTTACAACCTGTTCTGGAACAATTGTCCAAAGGATCCATTTGGCAGCTAACGAGGTAACCAAGTTATTATATTTCTTTCCCTAAAGAAATTTCAGGATGCATTGCACATTGAGATGATGATTTAGCAGCTTCAGAGGGAGATGGATGCAGGAGAGCCCGTCGAGTACGCCCGTTCCTTATGCGCTGGTAAGTTTTTTATGACCCAAACTAAATCTAGTCAGGATCTTTCAGTACGACTATGTCAAAGAAGAGAAATGATCAACTCTCGATCATTGACCACACCATTGTCAACACCGATTGGTTAAGGACGTCTCCAACTTCCCATTCTAACTTCTCGCACCTAAATTAGTCTTGCTTTTTTATATTTTTTAACATATTTCATGGTCGACAAGGAATGATCCACATTGAAAATAGAGAACTTGACAAGATATGACAACACGGGGAGGGGGGGGGGCACAAAACAATGGGGATGGGAAGTGGGAACAAGGATTTTTCTTCTAGCAGGATCGGTTAGGCGACGATGCTTTTAGACTGATCGGAATCTTTCCAGTGCTGAAAAAAACAAAGAAAAGGATATTGGTGCAGATTTCTGGATTGCAGTTGTTGCAGATCAGGACGTGGTTGGCACTGGACATCATGTAGACAAACTTAACGACGTCTCCATCATCAAGTTATCCAGAAAGACGGCATTGTAGGGATTGCGCTCGCTGAAAATTGATAGAATTAGGTTTATGGATTCCTCCTCTTTGTGTTCTTTACAATTCCCTTTCGCAAAACAATCAGTGATCTCTTTCCGTTCCATCTCTTCTCTTTGAGTCTTCTCATGTGTTACACTAATCCCCCGGGGTATACACTTTGTTACGAGTGACTATGTGGGAAATGGAGACTGAGAGTCAGTCGTTTTTTTTGTTTGGGGGAAGAGCATTGAGAAGAGAAGGGCTGCAGAACTGAAAAAGAGCTGATGGACTCTTTTCTTGTTCCCCGGCTTTACATTTTTAATGAGATACAATGTGGAAGACGGAGAGTCAGAGGTTTTTTTGTTTGGGAGAAAAACCGAAGGACTGCTGTTCTTATTCCCAAGCTATACATTTTAAGTGAGAGGCAGCGGAGAAGACGAAGAGCAATGGGAGCCGGGAACAGCAGCAAATGCTGAGCTGGAGAAGAAAACGAACCCAGGGGTTCAAAGATATAGTAACCCAGTCAAGTCTCTTTGAGCCTTATACTGTTTTTCCTACAGATCAACAAGCTATGATCTACGTTAAGAAATGCTATTTATGTGTTCAGACTTTGATTATCGAACAATATAACTTGAATTCGATGTTTTCTACATGTACAACGTATTTGGCGTACTTTGAAATTGACGTTTTGGATGCAACTGATAGAAAAAGTGGTTGTGCCATATTGTACCCATCTTGTCCCTTTCAAATTTCGAAAAATTCTCTAAACATTTTGGCTTCCCGCTGTTCCTCAATCCCCCGACATCCCAAAAAATGGATAGCAAAAGCCATCTTTTCCTCAAAAAAAGTTTGAAAGACTCGGAGCACACCCACGTCTCGTTTTCTTTTCCCTATCTTCAATTCAAAAAGTGCATCGACTGCCGGCCGAGCACAAGGCTTCTTTCTGGCGCCGCGGCGCCGTTGTAAAGTTCCTAGAACTAATTCTTTGAGAACCATCCATCCATCAATCATCTCTGCGTCTCTTTCTCTGGTTTTTTGGTCTCCGAAGTTTCTTGGCGAAAGAGCAGCGTCATTCGTATTTCTGGGGCGTCCTGAAGGAAGCCGGTTCTTGATTTCTTTGAAGTTTACTAATTGCTATTTACTATTATTCTGTATATTATGTATGAAATCATTGTTCTACACATAAAGTAAGTCAGAAAATTCTAGTAGGTTTAACATGACCTAACTTGCTTCAGAACAATGAGAGACATGAGGTCTTCAACGTCATGAAGGTTATTGCCATCAAAATAAGGTTCCTATTGATTTCTATTGTTTACGGAATCATGGTCGCTCAAACCCAGGACAATTTGCTGACTGCAAGATACACAACCAGAAATTCCATGTAGCCAAAGTGAGTACAACTAATACTATCCCTTATCCATCTAAAACCTTTCAGTATGTTGAAGATGGCAAGAGAATCATCCACGTGAAACGGCATCATGGTCGCCTAAACCCAGGACTGTTTGCCCGATTGCAAGATTCATAATCAACAATTTCACGTAGCCAAAGTGAGTACAACTATTACTATCCCTTATCCACGCAAAACCTTTCAGTATGTTGAGGATATAAAGAAGATCCTACTCATGAAGTGATTGAAAGTTCAAATCGATTTGGTTCATCATCTACTCTCCAAAAGACGTTAGTCAGACAGTTCTTGATAACTTCAATGTAAATGTTTTCAGTACAACGTTTTTTGGAAGCTGCACGAATCGAAACAACAAGGATCACAGAAGCAGTAGACATCAGTTCACCGACACTTCGCAACCGAACGATAATTACTAACTTTGTTAGCTTTTTAATTGTTTTTAAATCTTCTCAATATTCAAATAAGTCTATTCCACTGTTACTTGTCGAAAATGGTTTCATCTGACACAAAATCTTCCGGACTACACCTAAAACCGGAGGGCCTGGAGTAAAAAAGATGGGTTTTACGGACCATAATAATAGGTTCTCTTATTCGTCCACTCCCTTCTACAAAGTTCGAACCTTTTGCGACATTTCAGATAAAATTTGAAAATTTGACGTCCTTGGAAACTTTCGGTTCAAAATTATCTACGGCGTCACACTTTTTTCTAAATATTCCCATTCAAGGACTTTGTAGTTTTTGGATCTTTACCAACATCTTCAGAATCTTGTTTTCTTATCCTTTCCTCACTTTCTGACCCAAACAGTCCGTTCTGTCTCAACCAAGGCTAACTGTTTTGGATTACACCTATTTTTTGTTAGCGCCGATTGACGATTTCGATCATAATTTGAGATAGGAATTTCCAAAATTTCAGGGGTTCTGTCACTAGCTGAAGAACAACGAATTCCTTCTTATTGCTACGTTTTGAATTGATCGGACCTATCTTGACAAAAATCGTCAGTCATTGGCTATTGAAAAGTAGAACTTTTGAAAATTTTCTCGATTTATAAAACGAAACTTCCACTAAACATTCATAGACTATGTATGCTTCATTCAAAACTAATAGTTTGTGGACCGATGTGCTGATTCCAACACAGTTTGTGGAATTTTTTCAAAATTTTTCATAAAGTTTGGGTCGGACGACAAAAATTTTGATCAAAAGTCCGGTCAAAAGTTTCCCATCACAGTGAAACTTTGCCCAAATATTGAGGAGCGTCTTTTCAGCCTTTTTCTCAACTTTGAAAGACAAAGCACTCATTTGATTTGACCAGTGCTCGCCGTTTTCGAACGCGTCGTCTTTTCGCGGACAGTCTCGGACGCTATCGACTATAACTTGAGACAGAAATTTCGAATAAATCTCGAATTTTGCCCATAGCTCAAGAACTATGTTCTTCATCTTTCCACCAAGTTTCAAGCATATTGAACCACTTTTAGTCAAAAATCGCCAGTTTTTGTTTCAAAATTGAAGATTTTCTCAAAAGTCAGATGGTAGAGTAGCACTCAGTTTCAATTTCAAGCCAAAACTTTTCGAAAACGTTCGTTAAGCATTTTGCGTGGGTTTGGGCTAGTTCACAACTCAGATTTGTCATGGTTACAGTTTTTATCCAACTTTTTTATTTTTTCCAACAAACACTCACTCGGATGCTCGAAACTGGCAATTTTGGTGTGGATATTCCGACGATTAGTTGCCCTTAGCCATTTCAATGCAGCTCCGATTCAATTTTGAGACTTTGTTCTGTAAAGTTTCTAGTTTTTCTTCCGTCGGTAACTTTTTCGAAAAATCTTGCAAAAACTCACATTTCCTTCCGTCTTAGACCGAATTGTTGTCACCGACATCTTTTTTTTGCTTTTCCAATCGTGCAATGTCCATCTTTCGCCGCCAATCTGTGCAATCTTCCGTTTTTTGAAGTGATTCTGCTGATTTTCCAACAATCAGTGTGAAATCCAACATCAGGTGACGCATTTGGATCGGGAACCCAGAAAATGAAGTAGAAAAAATTCAGGAATCAGAATTTCATAAGAAATTTGGAAAAAATCCGTCAGAATTGAGCAAAAATCCGACTTTTCAAGAGAATATTCGCCGAGAAAAAGTCCCGAAAACCGACAGTCCACTGGAGCGCACTTGCATTATCTCTCCGTCTCATTCGGGGGAAGAACAGAAGGCCCCTCTCTCGCTTTTCATCGCGACGAGCAAGTGGAGAACAGCGTGTGTGTGTGTAGGAAGGCAGTGGCCAGCCTCAGGGCGAACGCAGTGAAGAAGAGTCGCTGTGGGGACAACGAGGCCGAGGACTGGTGTGGTGAATGGCTGTCTTGGCGTGCTCTGTCCAAGAAGACGAGAAGACGAGACAATGGAGAAAAAAGACAATGTAAAAAAATTGCAGTTTATTGAAAATGTATTGTTATCATTAGATTTGAAAACAATTCAATGATTCGAAGAAAATTTAATTCAAAAGAAATTCAACATTAGTTTCGGAGAAAATTCGATCCTATATGGAAGTCGACCGGCTCGTCAAATCTGAGCTTCTTCATTGAAAAACCGTAATCGCCATCGCAGAATTTTTGGCATTGTACCGCAACGGGTTGGATTTCGTAAAATTTGTTGAGATCCATGAGATCCTCTACATTGTCTTCTGAAAGTTTGACTTGTTTGCGTGACCTAGATGCTCTTCTACTTACCGTGGATGATGTTCGGGTAGTGGTAAATGATCTCCAAAAGAGACTGGAAAGTGGTTGGATCAATCTGTTTCAGTTCGATTTCCTTTTGCTCGGATTCGCGCCACCCCCCGAAAAACATGTTGTGGAAGTAGGGAGAGTGGGTGGCAAGGATTCTTCGGTTGACATGGAAATTTTGATCTCCCACCTTCAGAACCACGTCATCTAGCTCTCCATGGACTCCAAAGTCTTTCTGGACCAATGGAACAAAGAGTTCAAGGTCATGTTCTCTGATCAATTCCTCCTTTGCCCTATTCTCAATGAAGCAGGTAGGCCCTTCGATGTAGTTCTTGACGATATGGGTGACCAGTGGCACATCGAACTTCCTAGCAGCTTCGAGGAGTTCTTCAACATTGTCCTCGTAGATATCCGGCACGGAGTACATGATTTGAAGAAGCTCTTGAAGAGCCTTTGGAGTGATGCCTTCAAGCTCATATTCCGCTTCTTCAGCAGCCAGAAGGTCCCGAAAGTAGAGAGAGTGGGCAGACAGGATAGTCTTGTTAACATGGAACTTTTGGCCTCCAGCAACCAGTACCACGTCAGTGAGCACTCCCGGTTCTCCAAAATCTCTCGTCTTTGGCTTCACTTCTGGGAACGCACCAGTAACCCACACATCATAATTCAAGGTCTTAGCGTGTACTTCTTTTCCATTTCTCCAAACGCTTTCATAAACAAAGGAGGAATCGTAATCCCAGTATCTTCTCACAATCTGCTCCCCGTTTTCATAAGTCAATGTAGCAGTGATTCGTACAGAGTAGAGCTCTGTCTCAGTTTCTGGGCGCAAGTAAAGGATGAAAAACGAATGGATGCCTCTAGTGTGAGGGATGATGGTCGCGGATGAGCGCCTGAAATTTTGTACACTTGTATCTCAATAAGAAGAAGAGATGTCAAAACGGTTTCAATCAACAGAAGTTGATTCACTTTTCGATACTTCTTCCTTTTAAAAAGATAGAATTGCATAAAAAACGTACCAGTTCATACCCAGCAACGCAATGTCATGTTCGGTGTTGGCGCGGCCCTTCAGCATTACCGCGGCTCTGATGTGATGCCGAACGGTGAATTTGCGGACGGTGACGACCATTTTCACTGGGAAAAAGGAGAAGGTGAGTTGGGTAAGTGGTGTGTGGGGAGAGTGGACGGTCTGTGGATTGGTAAGAGACGGCTAGAGGGCAGTACGATTGCCACGTCATCGATTGGGATGACCGAGAGGTCTGGGGAGGCAAAGGCAATGATTTTGGTGAATTCTATCAAAAAGGCGGGAAAATTTCGCACAATTATTCGCCCATGTCAAATTTTAGGAAAAATCTCAAAATTTTCAAAAAAATCGTTTTTTGGTCGGATCTCGATGATGAAAAAATATGCAGATTTCTCATAGTTTTTTGAATTCATTTTTTTGTCTAACAGAAAAAAATACTCACCAATTTTCTTCTGATTCTGAACCGAAATCCGACGTGCTCCGTCCAAATTGGTGAGAAAAAGGACGAGTTGAGGCAGTTAACTTTTATCGCGAAGGCGAATGGTGTACAGTAAAATGATTACGAAAATCTGTGGTTTGCCCACAAAGTGTTACGAGAAAACGCGCCAGCAAAGACAGTATCTGCGCGCATCTCGCGCGCACCTATTGATTTTTTGACAGTCGGTAGGGGCAGAAACATCGAAACGTTCAAGGAAGTGCAAAACAAAAAATGTTGTTACATGAATGCTCCTCTCCCTGAAATGTATGCTCTGAATCAGTTTCTAGCAAGTAACACGCATAAAGAGCATTTCTCTGCAACTTTCACTCGAATCAAAGAAGGTGCCTCAGGCGACGGTACAAGATTTATTGAAAAGGAGCACAATACAAAGAATACCACGTTAAAATTATGCAGGTTATCACAAGTTCATTGTTAACACCAGATACTATGATAAATCAATGTTTTGTACGTGAAATAAGTTCAAAGAGGACACAAATAAAGCAATGAGGAATTTCGAAACATGACACAAAGTCACCGGTTTGTTAGAGATATTTGACATGCATAGATTTTGAGCAGCGAATCATAAATAGATTGTTACCAGTAGATTCACTAGACAGATTTACGTCTCTAAGCATAAAATTGAGAAAAAAAGAGAGCGAAAATAAAGGATTTTCCGAGGAGCACAATGCAAAGAATACCAGGTTGATTTCTGAATTTTTCGCCGAGGACTGTGAAAAATCGACGAGAAATGAGGAAAAAGAGAACAAAAATGAAGGAAAGAGGATCTTTAGAATACTGTCCGACGCCAGAGATTGCAAAAGAGAGTTGGAAGTCAAATGTCAAAGTATTCTTCGGTCAATCTCAGTTTCTCCTCCATTGGCAGATCGTCATCCCCATCAAGAAACTTTATGCATTGGGCAGCAACTGCTTCAATATCGTACATCCTACTAAGGTCCAGAAGACTCTCCACATTGTCTTCTGAAATTTTGACTCGTTTGCGTGATCTAGATGTTCTTCTACTTACCGTGGATGATGTTCGGAGAATGGTAGATGATCTTCAGAAGAGATTGGAAAGCTGCTGGGTCGACGTACTTGAGCTCAATTTCGTCTTGTTTGGACTCGCGGAACAATCCGAAGAACATTGTGCGGAAGTAGGAGGAGTGGGTGGCAAGGATTCCTCTGTTGACGTGGAATCTCTGATTTTCCACCTTCAGAACCACGTCATCGAGATTTCCATGGAATCCGAAGTCTTTCTGGACCACTGGAACAAAAAGTTCCAAGTTATACTCTCGTACCAGTTCCTCTTTTGTATTATCCGCAATGAAGCAGGTAGGTCCTTCGATGTACTTCTTCAAGATTTCGGTGACCAGTGGCACATCATACTTTCTAGCGGTTTCGAAGAGTTCTTCCACATTGTCGTCGTAGATCTCCGGAACCAGGTAGATGACTTGGAGAAGTTCTTGAAGAGCCTTCGGAGTGATGTCGAGCTCATATTCCGCCTTTTTGTAAACCAGGAGGTTTTGGAAGAATGGAGAGTAAGTGGACAGGATAGACTTGTTCACATGAAACTTCTGCCCTCCAGCAACCAGTACCACGTCAGTCACCAACGGTTCCGATAGTCCGAAATCTCTAGTCGCTGGTTTCTCCACTTTATCAAAGACTCCAGTGATCTCGATATCATACGTCAAAGTCACAGGAATGATTTCTTCTCCTGTTCCAATATCCCTTGCATCGTGATATGAGCTAACCGAATATCCCAGGTTCAAGAAGTTAATAGGGTGGTAGGTTTCCGAAAACTTCTCTCCAATTCTATTGGTGAGAGTCACCACCACTTTTACCGTTTTGCCTTCTTCTTCTGGCTCTAAGGTAAAAACGAGTTTCGCTGTGGATAAAAAATCTCTTCCTCTGGCGAGAGAATGGGTTTTTGAGGACCTGCAATAGGCATAACTGAATTTGTATTCACAAGCAGAACATACCAGCGGAACCCAGGGAACTCCTTGATGATTTCGGAGGCGCGGAAGGTGGTGAATGTGGTCGATGTGTCGATGATGTGGCAAACGGAGTAGCGACGGACCGTTTTCGCCATGTTCACTCGTAGGAAAGTTGAGCGAATAGAAGGGAAAAGCAACAGGAATGAAGAATGAATCTAAGCCACAATGATTGTGGGCGCATGAAGCATGATGAGTAATCAACGTGCCATGGCGCGCGTTTGCTGGTCGGGAGCGGGCAGGAAAATGATGAAAGAGGGGAGGAAAGACTTTCTCAACTGTAAAATCAATAGTGACATTTGATGGATGAATGAAACTTAAAAAGAAGGTATAGGAAAGAAGAAAGGATGAGATACCGGGGTGAAAAAAAGGAAGGGAAGATCTTGAATAAAGATTCTAGTGCCATCAGCAGCGCCTCACGTCATCAAATCCAATAGTTTTTGTTAAACCCGTTTATCCGAGTCCAGTACACATTTGACACTTCCAATGATAAAGAAGCGCAAAGTGAAGATTGGCTGAAATTTTCTGAAGCAAAACATCGTAAGTTGTTTGGCGATAAAACGTTCTGTTTTTGAACTTTGTTTCTGAATTTGGAGCACACCTCTCATCATCTGTACGCATAGATTGTATCAAAAATGTGTCAAAGTGAAACTAAAGAACACAAAGCCAGCATTATTGTATTAGTCGGAACCTTAGGAAAGGGACTTCACGTGAACAATGCACACTGAATCACAAAATTTTATTTATTTTTAGATTTGACAGATTATTATGAGGTTTTATAAATATAAATCAATCGGTAGAAACAAAAATATCAAAATATAGGCTCGGAAAAGTTCTTTGACGTGATTAATGTGGGCGAAACTTTAATCCAATGTAATGGTTTCTTCCTCTTCTTGTTTCTTCTGTCCAACCAGTTTCAGTTTCTGTAACATCTGACAAATCTTCTTGTTTAGAACACTGTTCTTTGCAATTCTTTGATCAGCGAGATTTTGAAGATTCCCCGAAGCTCTGAAGTCTGGAAGATCTGCAGATCCACTTCGAGTTTTAGCTTCCAAGTCTTTTAGACGTTCCAAATCTTGGCACAGCTCTTTGAACGCTTTTTCCAGCTTCTCTTTCTGCTTTTTCTCATCATCTCGCTCTCTTGTTATCTTGTTGAACGTTTTCTTATTTTCACGATCAAACTCCTTGTTCTCGTCAGCCATTTCGTTCCAATCCTTTCGGAGAGCAATCAGATCTTGGTTCTTTTTATTGCTACGCGTTTTCTCTTTCTCAAGCGCGATTCGAACACGACCAAGTTCTTCATCAGCCTTTTCTCGGAGCGTCGTCTCTTTTGTAAGCGCAGCTTCCTTATTTTTCAGCTGATTCTTGAAAATTTCTATCTTCTGTCTCTGTTCCTCTGTCATCTTGCTTTGATCGTCCCGCTCCTTTTGCGTCTTTTCCAGCAGAATATTTTTCTCATTGAGTGCAGTTTCCTTCTCTTCCAACTTCTGTCTCTGTTCCTCTGCCATCTTGCTCTGATCGTCCAGCTCCTTTTGAGTCTTCTCTAGCAGAACACTTTTCTCGTCGTCCTTTTCTTTCAGTGCAGCATCCTTCTCTTTCAACTTATTCTCTAGTTCTTTTATTTTCTTTTTCTGCTCCTCCCGAACCAATGTTCTGTTGTCGTCAATCATTTTGTTCCAATCCTTTTGGAGAGCAATCAGTTCTTGGTTCTTCTTCTTGTAATTTGTTTTCTCTTTCTCAAGTGCGGTTTGAACACGACCAAGTTCTTTATCAGTCTTTACTCGAAGCGCAGTCTCTTTTGTAAGCGCAGCTTCTTTTTTTTTGAGCTGATTCTCGAAAATCTCCATCTTCTGTCTCTGCTCCTCTGTCATCTTGGTCTGATCGTCCCGCTCCTTTTGAGTCTTCTCTAGCAGAACATTTTTCTCTTTGAGTGCAGCGTCCTTTTCTCTCAACTTCATTTCTAGATCCTCTACTTTCTTTTTCTGCTCCACTATCACATTGTTCTGCATCACAATAGTTGAATCCTTGAGTGCCATATGGTTTTTCTGAGCAGTTTTCCAATCGGACGACTCCTTCAGACGGGCCTCCAATGAATTTGTATAAGTGATCCATTGCCCTTGTTCAACTATCCACAGTTCCCGCTCTTTCAGAATCGTTGCAAACACATTCATCTTTTCTACAGGCTCAGCATTCTTGGTTGTCATCTGTTCCTTCAGATCCTTCAACTCTATCTCCTGCTTCTCTTTGTCTTCATTAGCTTTTTTCTTCTCATTTTCGAGCTCCGCAATCACTTCGTTTTTGATCTTCATGTCAGCACGGAGCTTCTCGACCTCTTGGTTCTTCTTGACAATTTCATTCTGATTCTTCTTGTCTAGATCTTCAGACGCGGCTTTCTGACTCTTCAAATCTTCTTTTAGCTTCCTCATTTGAGTTTCTTGTGCCTTTTTCTCATCCTTCGATGCTTGTTCCTGGTCCTTGAGCTTGACAATCTCAAGGTTCTTCTTCTCCATCAAAACTTGAAGGTTCTTCTCTCGATCTTCCACCTCCTTCTTCTCATTCTTGAGCTTCTCAAGTTCCTTTTTCTTATCTTCCACGTCATCCTTGAGCGCCAAATACTGAACTCTGAGCAATCCAGTTTCTCCAGCTGTTTTCGAAGAGTCTAGAGTTTTTGGATGGATGTTTGCAGACATTGAAGGCTTCTCCTCTTCTTTTTCAGTTGCTGGTAGTCTGCTGGACGAAGTGTCATTGTCACAATCTGAAAAAAATCTCAATTAGGTATTTTTTTCTCAGTTTATCACTCACTCTTCTTGCTGGGAGGTTCCTTGTTCTTGGAATTGCTTCCAGCCGAACGTTTGAGACCTGAAAATGTGGTATTCAAGGGGTTTTGGTTTAGAAAAACTCACTTTCAACGGCTTTTCTTTCTGATTCTTTAGACAATGTGGGCACATGGTAGGTAGTTATTCCGGAAATTCGTTTTGTTGGATGGTAGGGCTTATCTTTGTTGAAGAGCTGAAAAATATATCCGTTTTGAATAACACTAGTCGTAAGTCTATCATACTCACCTCAAAGTGCTCATGAAGCTCCAATACCGCCTTCTTTCTAAACTCTTTCACTTCCTGCTCTGCATCTGCTTGCGTCCATTCACCATCACTCCCATCCATAACGTGTTTCACCTTAAGCATGACAAAGATACCACAATTATCTTTGTCATGCTTTTTCTGAACCGGATGGATGTCTTCTATGAATTTCCTCCGGTTCAGCAGATCTTTCATCGTTTTGCCCCACTTTGGGAGTTCCTCATTCTTCGAATCGTAGTGCATTGCTTGGTTCTTTCCGACAATGAGTAGTCGAAAGTGGTCTTTGTCGAGGTATGGAAAAACGACTGTGTGCGTCGTTCCAACCAACACCGCCTCGATTCTTCTTACTGTGTCTTTTGGTTTTTCCTTCGTTATTTGGTGGAGGTATGCGAATTCGGGGTTGCCTTTCATTTTCAGTTCTCCCGTGTAAGCGTCAATGAGATCGCTGGTCATCCAGCTCTCTCCACCTTCTTCAGAGAGGAACGGCGCGATGTTGAGGGGTTTCTTTGGTGGAGAAGACGTGGCAGTGGTAGCAGACATAATGAAGTGGGTACTGATCTGAAAAATGATTCTTAAAGTTTTGTTAATGCTGAAAATTTCAAGAAAAACACACACAAGAGATACGAAGAATGAAACCCCAATTTGAAACAAAATACGTAGCTAAAAGAGGAGACTCATATGATCTAAACAAAAGATTATCGAAGGTACATTTTGGGAAACAATACTGAGCGAACCATTGACGTGGATTAGCTATGGACCATCGAAAGGGAGAGAGAGAGAGAGTATTGGAGATTGCAGAAGAGACAATGACAATGAGCCAGGTGGTGCAGAGGATCTCTATCTCAACACATATAGCCAATTAGGCGAGGTGAATGTAGGTGATGTGGGAGAAGATATCGACTACAGCATCCCGTCACCATCTGGGTTCCAAGATTATGCCTTTGGGAAGGGTTGACCTCTGTGAAAGATAGACGGATCAAAACAACAAAAATTCAGCAAGATTATGTTCAGAATTCAGCATTCAGCAGATCCTCTTGTGTTTCTTTTTTAACACTGTTTTCCAGTAGGGTTAAACAAACAGATAGCAGAAAACATTCCTTCAATCACAAAAAATTAACAACGATGAAGTTCATTCTCCTTCCATTCATTCAATCTGCCGTTTTCTAAAAACAAACAATTAGAAATTTTGAAAACCTAGGAATTGAAAACTTACATTCACTCCATCCGTAGACTGATACCGACCAGTTCAAATGAACATAGTCGCAGTCCGTTATCCACACAATTGTGTATCCAGGAGTGATGCGCCTGATTCTGGACTGTTGGATGTTGACATCAAACTGGTTTGGCTGAGGTCTGCAAAATAAAACTGACATTTTTCATCTTTAAACACAAACACTTACACCACAAAGGTAAGATGGAAGCTCAGACCACTACCGGCTTAGACAATTGGGAGTCTGTGAAGAGCTCGGTCTAACTCCAGCATGGTATCGTATCGACGGAGAGCCCCTCACTGCGTGGATGAGATTTCTTCATGCTGAACTTTCATATTGTTACAACCATAAACGGAAATATACTTACACTGTCATCGGGCGCCTTGAGATAATACACGATTGGAAAGAACTCCATTTCTACCAGGATGAAAGAATGAAAATGGGAAGATACAGAATAGCAGAAGAATAGAGGGGAACTTTGTGAAAATCAAGAACCGACAGCCACCTAGGGTTTTGTTGTTTGAAGGATTTTGCACTCTCTTTCCTTATTAGTGATACTCTTTTGGTTTTATAGGACGGGTCGATTTGAAGTTATCGAGTCAACTTTGACTATGAACCCATTTTCTTCAATAACAGTAGGAAACCTTTCCGGTACTTCGATGAGAAAGGGTTTGCATACATGACAAGAAAACTGCACATATTTCCACGAGGATTGTGAAAAGTTTTAGTTTTGTTTTCATAATGCAACAAATGAAGTGTGGTGGCGCCACGATATGAATCAAAGAAGCTAAAAACCAATAAATCTTGTGAAAATAGACTATTCCTATCAGTGTTTATTCAGGAAGTTGTGAAAACCCCACTTACAACAAAGGTATTTCTCATTTTGCGGGTTTTCCGACTTTCTTCACACGCCGACTCTCACAATGTCTCTTTTCTCTCGATTTCCAGAGTTTTTCGTGAAATTTCGGCAGTTTCTTGATCAAAATCCTTGTTTTCTGTCTCCTTTCCCTCCTGAAACGAACAAATTTCTCAAATTCCAACCAAATTTCACAAGAAAACAGAAAAAAAGGCAGTTTTTTTTCTCCCAGCGCTCTTTTTTCGTCTGTTTCGACTCGCAGACGCCCGCAATGACCCTCCCTGCCGTTTTGACCTACGCGCCTAATGTGTCGAGTGCGCCCCCCTCGTTTTGATCTACGCAATGGCGCACCCGCGAACGGGGGTGAGGTGGCCTCGCCCCTCTCATTCTGGTCGATCGTCCCAGTCCATTCCATTTGCCGAACTCTTCTCTTGTTCGCTGTTCCTGGGGTCATTCTTGTTGTTCTTTTGCGTATTCTTACTGTTTCTGTCTCTTCTCATCATCTTTACTCACCGTTTTACCTTTTCTTGTCTAATATCTTTCATTTTTCAGGCCGTCTCACAAATGGAGCTCCCAAGTCGTTCATCGACCTGCTCGACACCCGTCGCCATGCCGCCGAAGCCGAACGCCGAAAAAAGGAGCGCCAATGGATCGCAGGAGCCGGAAAGACTGGCAGGTGAGTGTTGGGTTCAAAAATTGCTAGTTTTGTCTCTGTTGCCGCTAAAACCGTGTCTTTCTCTGAGTTTTCCCTCTTTTCAGCCTCGACTCGCGCAACGACTCGTCACCGCACCACCAAAGCCGTCCGAGGAAGGAGTCAAGGATCCCTCTACATCTACCATACGCTGAAGCAAGTCCATCCCGACACCGGAGTGTCCTCGATCGCTCGTCAACGACGTCTCGCTCACTTCAAAGGATGCCACTCGCGCATCGACTCGTTCACTCGTCACCACATCACCAAACCGTCCTCCCAAGGAGCCAAAGATCCATCTACATCTACCATGCGCTGAAGCAAGTCCATCCCGACACCGGAGTGTCCTCGATCGCTCAACAATGACGTCTCGCGCACATCAAAGGATATCAACAACGTCCAAGTGCACAGAAGCCGAGAAAACTGCCAGGCGAGTGTTGAAAAATGGGTTTCTAGGAGGTTAGGCTTAGGTAGATAACTGTTAGGACCCCTTGACTTGGCCCCAGGGAAACTTGAGACTTCTCTAGTTTCTCTTTATCACTCTCCTTTCCCCCTCTCCACTAACTCGCCTCGTACCGACGTAGGTCACGAGCCGGAGTCGTACCTTCGGGTCCTCTCGGAGTGATGCCTCTTCGGGGGCGCGGGACGGGCGTACTCTCTACGGATAGTTTCACTGTTCATAAAACCGAGCAATAATCGAAGGTCCTTGGCAATGGGGTAGTGGAGAGTAATAGGTACATAGATCCTGCCCTGACACTCTCTAGACACTGAAATAACGGTCCTATTGGGTGTACGCTTCCATGAAACGACCCGTTCAGAGTTAAGGATGAGACGTTAGGGGGCGTATGAGGATACAATAACATTAGGGATAAAGGGTTGAGAATCTAGGAAACCAACTGGGCAGATACCACACTTGTTAGTACAACTTCCAGAATCGCCTCCTGCACACCGACCAAGCAACACCTCCAGTACAACTACAACATCGTCGGCGAGCACTAGGAGTTGTCAACCGTCCGGAGCAGCGAGCACGAGGAGTCAGCGAGCATCTGGGATTGAGGAGATCCTTTGGACTCAGGGAGCCGCTTTTCATAGGGTTTGGAAGTTCCCAAGTTCATGACTCATTCATAATTTGCCTTTCAGAATCTCCTGCTCCACCGCCTCGACCCCAACAGCACCTTCACCGTCGTGGACTCTTCGTCAGTTGGCTCGTCTCCACCTTCTCTGCAAGTTTTCGAAGTCGTCGATTCGATTCACGGATCATCTGGAGAGATCAGTGTGGCAAGGAGGGACAGAAAGGTAGCAAAATTTATAGAATCTCTGAGAAAACTTGATTTTCCAGACTCTTTGCTTCTCGTGCTCGTCTAGATGGACATCGACGCTCACCGCTTCCACCAAATCACTCCACAATCCATGCAGTACAAGTCAAACTCGGAGTTCTGGTGTTCAGTGGCTTCCGATTGCCTATCAGAAGCGGAGTCAGATGTTCTACAAGGACAGGCGGACGAAGATGGTGAAAGAAGTGCTTAATGGAAGCGAGATTATCGAGTTGTACGCTTGGAAAGTCGCCCCGAGAATTGCCTTTATATCGTTGACGTCTCGTTGAAGCTTCGGATCCAGGAAGCTGCTCAATCATAAGGTTCGCAAGTTCCCGAGTTCTTAACTCATTCATAGTTTGCCCTTCAGAGTCTCCTGTACCGCCTTGACACCTTCAACACCTTCATCGTCGAGGATTCTTCTTCAGTTGGCTCGTCGTCACGCTCTCTGCAATCTGATGCTCCCGAAGTCGTCCGAATGCGCCAAGAAGTCGTCTCGATGGAGCTCACTCCGCTGCTATCTACAGAGAGGTAACAAAACTTATAGGAACTGGAAGAAAACTTGATTTCCAGTTTCTTCGCTTCTCGAGCTGATCATGATGGCCATCGACACTCGCCGACAGTTGACATTTGCTGGAGGGAGCCAACCTGAAGTAGTTAGACAAGGGACATTTCGGAAAGTTCGACTACTTGATTGCCAAAGAAGGAGATAACATCAGGTAGATTGGACAGTGTTGAGCTAAGATTAACTTGTGTTTTTAGTGTCTGACAACTCCACCTGGCTTGTCTTGCTCGTGCTCCTCCACAAAACGCGTGCCGATCCTCTATGAAGTCATCGCTGCGACTTCTCGTCTCGCCAATTGAAGCTCACACTCACTTGTCGGAATCTTTGCAAAATTGGCCATCGGAAGGAAGCATTGTGATGAGCAACTACTCTGCTCGCTACCGTCTCAGTCAGGTTGTCAAGCAACTCAACGTAAAAATCAAGCCACTCGAGTTTTGAAATCGTTGGACGAACCGGAGCCGGACAGTCTGCTGTGACTCGGACGAGGAAATCTAAAAGTAGCTAAAGCAGGCCAACATGAAGGATTCTGCCGAGGGACACTTGGAAAAACTCAACTACTTGATCAACGAAGGAGGAGATAACATCAGGTAGATATTACAGAGTGTAGAGCAAAGATTAACTTGTGTTTTTAGTGTCGGACAACGCCAACTCTCCTCCGCAAGCCGCGTGTTCCGATCTTCGACGAAGCCACCGCTCCGACGTTTCGTCTTGCCAACTCTACTCATTCATCTACACTCACTTGTCAGGATATGCTCAAGGAGCACCTACCTTCCGTGCATACAACTTAGTGGATCGGTTCTACAAGCTGTTTGAGATGTGCACACACGTCTGTCGAACGTGTCAAGGATTACGCCGAGAGTAGACTAGAGCCGAGAAGAGTATCACCACAAAGCTGCCCATCGGAGGCCCGGACACCTGAACGTCGCTGAAGCAGGCCAACATGAAGGATTTCACCGAGGGACACTTGGAAAAGCTCGACTACTAGTTCACCGAAGGAGGAGATAACATAAGGTAGATATAATAGAGTGGAGAGCCAAGTTTAACTTGTGTTTTCAGCGTTGAGCAACTCCAACTAATCTACCTTGCCTGATCTCTTCTCTCCGAGATGCGATTCTCAACGAAGCCACCGCTGCGACGTCTCGTTTCGCCAACTCGAGAAGGATTTCCAAAGCTTGGAACAATGATGTGTCTCTGGTTTCCATTGACATTCACGGCTTCCACCTAATCAATTCACGAATCATGAAGTACTGGCAAACCCGTTCGTGCTCTATCAACAACTCGGAGTGTCGATGTTCAGTGGAGTCGGATTCATGATGTTCGTGCTCCCGATCGACTATCAGAAGCGAATGGTCAGATCTACAAGGACGAGCAAACAAAGATCGTGAATGAGGTGCTCAGTGGAATCAAGGTCATCAAGTTGTACGCTTGAAAAGCCGACCCGGAGATCGCCTTCGTCTCGTGGACGTCTCGTTGAAGCTTCGGATCCTGGAGCTGCTCCATCACAGAGTTTGTTCATTTCGGTTCATGATTAATTCATAGATTGATCTTCAGAATCTTCTGTTCCACCGATTCGACTCCAGCAACACCTTTAGATGGCTCGTCGTCACTTTCTCCGCGATCCCGACGTGCTTCGGATTCAGCAGACTGGCGTGGAACAGGCTCTAAGGTGAGTTCTTGTCCTGTCCTTAGACATCCCACGGGTACTTATAGGCCAACAGTGTTAGAAAATCTATAATTGGTTAGAGAGCCACCCTCACACTTCCCACGTGCATAATTGGGTCAGTTATCGTTAGAAAATCTATATCTGACTGTTTTAAAAGGAAAAAATTGTTTAAAAACTCAATTTCCGATTTCCAGACCACCACTATCACCTGCAACTTGGAATCCTCCACGTCCGAACGCCCCGAACTCTTCGATTCTGGAGACGAGCATGAAGACGGAAAGGAAAAGGCGGAAACCGAGAAAAACTTGGTCGACAGACATCCCGGAGACAAAGGAGACGAACGGATGAAGCTCGAGTCGCCATTCAATGCGGATCTTCGGTTCAAGCTCGACGACAAGTTCGCAGAGAGGGATGCTGATAAGGAATATGATGCGGTGATAAATTGTGAGTTTTTTCTTCCACAGACGCTGAAAAAGTTGGCAGTAGGCGGGGCTTGCCGTCACGAAGTCAGGCTAGAGACTTTTTTGGCGTTTGTATTACCTAAGGTTTTAGAAACTGTAAAAACTAATGCAGTTTTTCAGACTCTCCATCATCAATGTGCTCAACTCTGCCGTCCGTCGGATTACCAAGCTTGGGACGAAGATTGTGTCTGTCGAACGTGTCAAGGAGTACGCGGAGACGAAGACTGAAGCCAAGTGAAAGTTGGAGCCACCACAACACTAGCCATCGGAGGGACACACTGTCATGAACAACTACTCTGCTCGCTACCGTCTCGTTGTCAAGCAACTTAACGTGGAGATCAAGCCTCACGACAGTGTTGCAATCGTTGGACGCAACGGAGCCAGAAAGTCTTCAGTGGCTCTGACCAGGACATTTGAAAGTGGCTGGAACAAGCTAATCTGAAAGAATTTGCCGAGGGACACTTGGAAAAGCTCAACTACTTGAACACCAAGAGAGAAGATAACATCAGGTAAACATTACAGAGTGTTGAGCCAAGTTTAACTTGTGTTTTTAGTGTCAGACAACACCAACTCTCTACAAGACGCCTGTGTTCCGATCCTCGAGGAAGCCTCCGCTGCGACTTCTCGTCTCGCCATCTGAAGCGCTTGGAAACCATCACCGCTCGCCAAAACGTTGTCAAACAGCTCAGCGTGGAGATCAAGCCACACAAGAAGGTTGGAAGCTTCGGAGTCTGAAAGAAATGGACGATCGACGATGGAATCAACCTTGCCAAGTAGCTGAAGCAAGCCAACCTGAAGCGCACCGAAGGAGGAGATGGCATCAGGTAGATATTACAAAGTGCCGAACAAAGTTAAACTTGTGTTTTTAGTGTCAGACAACACCAACTCTCTACGAGACGCCTGTTCCGATCCTCGATGAAGCCACCGCTGCGACTTCTCGTCTCGCCAAATGAAGCGCTTGGAAACTATCACCGCTCGCCAAAACGTTGTCAAGCAGTTCAGCGTGAAGATAAAGCCACACAAGAACGTTGGAAGTTTCGGAGTCTGAAAGAGATGGACGATCGACGATGGCGATGGAATCAACCTTGCCAAGTAGCTGAAGCAAGCCAACCTGAAGCACACCGAAGGAGGAGATAGAATCAGGTAGATATCACAAAGTGCCGAACAAAGTAAAATTTGTGTTTTTAGAGTCTGACAACGCCAACTGATGTGTCGTGGCTGTGCTCTCCTCCAGAAGAAGCGTGTCTCGATCCTCGACGAAGCCATCGCTCCGACGTCTCGTCTCGCCGACTCAAGCGCATCTCCGAGGACTTCACGACCATGATCTATCTAATTATCTTGCATCTGTCATGTTTTTTGCAGTTGTTATTATTTTTCTTTCCTAGGCTTTCAGATTCTTTAGGGTCCCGAATGCGCTCTCGTTGGTGGGGATGGAAACTTCTGATTGATTTCAGGCATGTAGGAAGTTTTCATCTTCCGCAGACGATCTTTCGTGTGTGCTTCGGGGCCTTATAAACTTGATACTGTACATCTCCAGTATCCCACCGTGTTTTTGTTAAAAATCCTGAAATATGCAGAGAATGAGCGTTGTATTGCTCGTTTCCTGGCACGTGCTCGCCGCTAGTTGAGTGCTTCAGTGAGATTACTCTAGATTACGGTAGATCGCGGCGGGGCCCTCCGACAAAATCGAGCGTGCGCCTTTAATTTTTAATCTCGTGTCGCATTTTCAATTACGGTAGATCGCGGCGAGACCCTCTGAGCAAATCGAGCGTGTGCCTACAATTTTTGATCCGTTTTTTGCATTTTCGATTACTGTAGATCGTGGCGAGACCCTCTGACAAAAACGAGCGTGCGCCTTTAAAGTATGACCATTTCGATCTGGGCTTTCCAGGATTTCCAGGAATTTTCCAAATGCTTCAGTTGACCTGATGATACCTCCTCCTTCGGTGTTCAAATAGTCGAGCTTTTTCAAGTATCCCTCGGCAGAATCCTTCAGTTCGGCTTGCTCCAGCCACTTTCAACTGTCCCTCAGCAGCTCCAATGATGCGGAAGAGTGACCAAGTCGAGCTTCTCCGCGGCACACTCTCGGCAAGGTTGCTCACATCAACAATAATCTGTCCCTCAGCAGCTTCGGTGTGTCTAAGTCGCTGAAGACTTTCCGGCTCCGTTGCGTCCAACGATTTCAACACTCTCGTGTGGCTTGATTTTCTCGTTTAGTTGCTTGATAACGAGACGGTAGCGAGCAGAGTGGTTGTTCTTGACAGTGTGTCCCTCCGATGGCCAGTTTTGTGATGGTGCACTTCCACTCGGTTTCACTCTCCGTCTCGGCGTACTCCTTAACGCGTTCGAAAGACAGTGTTCTTTTCGATCTTGGTGCGAAAAAGATGAGCAACGTGTAGAACACTCCAATGACTCAGAACCAATCCAATAAGTTGTAGGCACTGACAGTAGATGCTTCCTCGAGACGAGATGTCGCTGCGGTGGCTTCGTCGAGGATCGGAACACGCGTCTTGTAGAGGGGAGTTGGCGTTGTCCGACACTACAAACGCAAGTTAAACTTTGCTCGACAATCTTCAATATCTACCTGATGTTACCTCCTCTATCTGTGATCAAGTAGTCGAGCTATTCCAAGTGTCCCTCGGCAGAATCCTTCAAGTTGGCCTGCTTCAGCGACTCGTCCGAGTGTTTCCGAGAAAAAACTCAATGTTAGAGCACAAATAAAGCCGCCTAATCTTTGCAAGAAGGTTGAATTTTTCATTCAAAGACATTTTTCGATACTTCGCCAACTTTTCTGCACATTCCCGGACCCCCC
>LR538256.1:290497-360253 GCA_900883565.2 Caenorhabditis panamensis
CCTGCCATATCCGCTCTCAACTTCGTGAAGCTCAGATTTTTGTAAGTTAAAACAAATCTTATAGTGTAAACACCAAAACAACTTACTTTTCAGCTGCCAGCTTCTACCGTTCCGCCATTTGCTCCAGTGCCGCCATCATCGAATTGCAAGGATCATCGAAGAACTGGACATAAATTTTGTTGTTAACTTTGCTATTGTTGTTGTTATGTTTGATTTTTTTGGATGGTACATCGATGATGAAATACATATGTTTTGTAGTATTTGTGAAGTTCTGGATTAACAAATCATTCAGAGAAAACGTCCTCTTGTCCTCCTAAAAGCCCTCCAAAAACTTTGCTCCCTCTATGCCGGCGTCGCCCTCTGCATTCCCTAGCCCCTCGGTGCCTGATGCCCACGCACTCTTCTCACATTTCTTCTTTGCCAGTTCGTCGGTTCCTGGCACAAACGAGCTCTCGTCAAAGCTATCTAACCCTTTCTCGTCCTTCTGCATCTCGTCTCTCGGAAATTGGCGCCGACAACGGACCCTCTCCAGTCGTATTCTCAGGGCTTCCCGATGGAAGCCGGTTTTTGATATTTCTAAAGTTCTCCGATGTATTTATTAGTATATTGTGCGGTTTTGATGATAATGTTATTATTTTTGATGCAGAAAACGGTGAGTGACTGGGAAATTTCAGATTTTAAAATAATTTGTCATTTCCAGAAGAAAACAACAGGTCTTTTCGAAAATAGATAATGAAAAAGATGATAAATTTGAACAAAGATAAAAAGATGATAAATTTGACTACCCATAGAATGACACAGTTTTCTGACAGAGTAAGCACATCGAAATTCAGTATGAAACTTTCAAAATTTGTGAAATTTCAGCTACCAGAAATGCACCCGTCATGGTTCAAGATTGTTTTTGATTGGAGAAAAAGTGAGTTACCAATTATCTCTAAACTTTGACTCATTATCAATTTGCAGGGGTGATTTGTCTACTCAATTTGTTCAAATTGGTTCAGGATTTTACTTTGTGAGGTAAAAAAATCTAAATCAGGCGCACATCAGAAAAACTGACTTTTCAGCTACCAGCTTTTCAGCTCCACCAGCTGTTCCGAGCAACTTCTAATTTGGAGAACCACCGAAGGACCGGATATAAATTTTGTTGTTAACTTTTATAATGTTGATTTTATGTTAAAACTCAATCGAATAGTTTACTGGTGATGAGAACATTTCTTTCAATAAATTTTGTAGTGTTTGTCAAGCTCTCAATTGAAAAATCATTTTGAGAAAACGTCATCTTGCCCTCCTAAAAGCCTTCCAAAGTTCCGCTCCCCCAATTGCAGCTGTCGCCTTCTGCATTCCCTAGCCTCTCGGGGCCTGATGCCTACGCACTCTTCTCCGGACATTTCTTCTTTGCCAGTTCGTCACTATCTGGCACGAACAAGCTCTCGCCAATGCTCTCTACTCCTTTCTCGTCTCTCTGCTCCTCTTTCTCGAAAATTGGCCCCGACAACGGACCCTCTCCAGTCGTATTCCCGGGGCTTTCCGATGAAAGCCGTTTTTCGATATCTCTAAAGTTCTCCGATGTATTTATTAGTATATTGTGCTGTTTTGATGATAATGTTATTCTTTTTGATGCAGAAAACGGTGAGTTACTGGGAAACTTGAGGTTTCGAAATAATTTGTCATTTCCAGAAGAAAACAACAGGTCTTTTCAAACATAGATAATGAAAAAGATGATAAATTTGAATATCTATAGAATGACACAGTTTTTTGGCAGAGTAAGCACATCGAAATTCAGTACGAAACTTTCAAAATTTGTGAAATTTCAGCTACCTGATATGCACCCGTCATGGTTCGAGATTGTTTTTGATTGGAGAAAAAGTGAGTTAACAATTATTTCTGAACGTTAACTCATTATCAACTTGCAGGGCTGAATTATGCACTCTATTGGTTTAAGTAGATCCAGGAATTTTTTTTCGGTGAGTTAAAAGCATCCAAAGTAAGTAAACGGCAGAACAACTAACTTTTCAGCAACCAGCATTACCGATTCTGTCAACTGCTCCAGGATCATCAGCTTCTAATTTGGAGGACCACCGCATGACTGGATATAAACTTTGTTGTTAACTTTTATGGTGTTGATTTTATGTTTGGCCCTATTTTGACCGGTTGTTGGCGATGAGAACAATTTTTTAATAAACTTCGTAGTGTTTGAAAAGTTCTCAATTGAAAAATCTTGTACAGAAGACGTCTTCTCGCCTTCCGAAAATTGCTCCGAAAATTGTGCTTCCCCACTTGCCAAACGTCCGTCATTGCCGGCGTCACCCTCTCCGTTAGAGAAAAAGTCACCTTGTCCTCCGAAAAGCCTTCCGAACAGCTCAAATTTCGCTCCCTCGAAGTTGGCGTCGCCCTCTGCACTCCCTAGCCCCTCGGGGTCTGATGCTCACGCACTCTTCTCACATTTCTTCTTTGCCAGTTTGTCGGTTCCTGGCACGAACGAGCTCTCGCCAAAGCTATCTAACCCTTTCTCGTCCTTCTGCGTCTCGTCTCTTGGAAATTGGCGCCGGCAATGGACCCTCTCCAGTCGTATGCCCAGGGCTTCCCGATGAAAGCCGATTTTTGATATCTCTAAAGTTCTCCGATGTATTTATTAGTATCTTGTCCTTTTTTAATGATAATGGTATTATTTTTGATGCAGAAAACAGTGAGTTACTGGGAATCTTGAGATTTTAACTTCATTTGTCATTTCCAGAAAAAAACAACAGGTCTTTTCGAACATAGATAATGAAAAAGATGATAAATTTGAACAAAGATGAAAATATGATAAATTTGAATACCCATGGAATGACACTTTTTGGCAGAGTAAGCACATGGAAATTCAGTAGAAAACTTTCAAAATTTGTGAAATTTCAGCTTCCAGTTATGGAGCAGTCATGGTTCAAGATTGTTTAAATGTTTGTAGTGGTATTTTCTACGAGGATCAGGCCTAGATAAGATTGACTTCAATTGTGGAAAATTGAGATTGTTGTAAGTTCCTCAAAAGCTGTAAATGTCTCTCATCGTTCTTCTATTAGTGCACTGAACGTTTTCAAACTCAGGTTTTTGTAATTCAAAAACGAATTTCATAATGTAGACGCTAACACATCTATTCTTTCAGCTACCAAGATGAATCCGATCCGCCAACTGCTCCAGGACCATCAGCTTCCAATGGATATAAATTTTTTTGTGAACTCTGTTGATATTAGTTTCATGTTGGAATTCATTTGAATAGTTTACTGGCCATAAGATAATTTTTTTTTGAACTTTGTAGTGTTTGTGAAGTTCTGGACTAAAAAATCATTCAGATAAAACGTCCTCTTCCCCTCCTAAAAGCCTTTCAAAAACTTTGCTCCCTCAATGCCAGCGTCGCCTTTTGCATTCCCTAGTCCCTCGGAGCCTGATGCCCCCGCACTCTTTTCCGCACACTTCTTCTCTGTCAGTTTGTCGGTTCCTGGCACGAACGAGCTCTCGCCAATGCTCTCTAACTCATCTTTTCCTTCTGCGCCGCTCCTCTCGGAAATTGGAGCCGCCAGCAGGACCCTCTCCAGTTGTATTCCCGGGGCTTTCCGATGAAAGCCGGTTTTTGATATCTCTAAAGTTCCACTGTTATTCATCAGTATTTATCTATTTTTGATTCAATAATATTAAGAATATCATTTTCAATGCAGCAAAGAGTGAGTTACTAGGTGGTTTGAGGTTCGATTTCTTTTTTCAGAAGATTTGCTCATCTGTTGGCAAAAAACGGCATGAAATTTTTGATTTGCCGTTCTTCAACTTCAAACAAGGTAGGACGGTGAGTAGAATTATCAAATCTGAATAACACAAAAAACAATTTTTTAGGTGAAATGAAGGATCATAGTTTTCTCATTGGTCTTGACATCACTCACGACAATTTGCGGATACCAGGAATTTGGTAAGTGATATTCAATCTTTTAAAGTTTTTTTTGAAAATTGTAACGTTTCAGTTCCCAAAGCTGCACCCGTGGTCGTACAAGATTGTTGAAAAGTGCTGAAAATTTGTAAGTGAACACCATTCAATCTTTCAAAGAACTTTCTGAAACTTGTAGTTCCCTGAAATGAACCCGAAGTGGTACAAGATTGTTTAAAAATACTGGTTAGACGGTGAGTAGAGTTTCCAAATCCAAATCTAAATAACAATTTTTTCAAGGTAAAATGAAGGATTGAAGTTTGCTTACTGGACTTGACATTGCCACCCTCAATTTTGGATATCAAGAATTCGTAAGTGAACACCATTCAATCTTTCAAAGAACTTTCTGAAACTTGTAGTTCCCTGAAATGAACCCGAAGTGGTACAAGATTGTTAGAAAGTCTTGAGATTGGAGGAGCGTAAGTGAAAAAAAAAGCTTCCAATTAAAAACCTGAGAGTATTTCAGCTACCACAATTCTAGAAAAAATGTGCAAAACCATGAGAGTTGTGGAAACTGAGACAGTAATCAACACATCATGGCAAATGAAATAAAAATTTTTAAGTGAGTTTTCAAATTGTATTTCAGTTCAAAACAATTCAATTTCCAGATTACTCCGAATCATCCTCGTTTTCTACAATTGTCACTTCTCTACTTTTTTATCAATCATGGTTTGTGACGTACTCCCGATAATAAAGATTGATATAATAATGTGTTTATTGTGTTTTCTGGAGGTGTGTACTTTCAAAACATAGAATCGAGCAAATTGGATCAAGATGACAGTTTTCACGGCAGTTGGTGGACTCTTTGGAATGGTATTAGGTGTCTATCAACGTTTTTACTTCTGGAAATCAGTTAAAAATAAGAAGGTTTTTGCCGATTTCCTTTGTCTTGTGATTTGTCTTGAGTGCTCATCAATTTTGACAAACAAAATGTTTGCGAGATGGCTCAGCAGTTTTTTCCAATCTAGAGCTGCACGTTTTACACTTTTTGTGTCCCTGAGGACAGCCGCCAACGCACTTTGCGGCGCTCTTCTGTTTACATTTTTCTCTCAAAAATTCCTCGGTTCCTGGCACAACCGAGCCGTCCGTTCTGCTCTCCCATCCATCATTCTCTTATCTTTGTTATTTTCTCTCGGTTGAAGTCAGGAAGAGATGTAGGAATCCTGGCTCCCTTCATTCGTATCACAATGGGTCTCCCGGCGGGGATCGGTTTTCGATTTTTCTGAAGTCTGTTTCATTATTTTGTATTATAATTCAATTCAAATGATCTCAAATCATCCAAAAAATTGGTATCAACTACGATGAAATGAAAAGTGAGTTCCTTATCGGATTAGAGACCTTCATTGTCTGTTTTCAGAATAGCATTCCATTTTTATTTTTTGAGAACAAACAAGGTTTTAGATTAGTGAATGAAACCACTTTCTTCATTTTGCAAGGTGAGTTAAACTATAGCATACAAAAATAAGAATTCGTCGCATTTCAGCTATAAAGCCAGAAGAAAGTGGCAATGAGAAAATGGTTCCCAAATTTGATGCATCCTGGTTCATGAATTTTGTTTAAAATGTGATCAATGTTTGAGAAATGGAGTATTTTTGAGAAATGGTGAGTAAAATTTATAATTTGAGGGATGAAACTGACTCTTCTTTCATTTCAGAAGTTTGCATACCGTTGTAAGATATTGCAAAGATTGAACGATCAATCCATTTCAAGCATTTTTTTTCGTAAGATTGTTAAATTTTTATTGTAAAGTTTTTTATCACTTCATTCTCTACTATGAACTTTTTTTTGTTTAGTAAACAGTTTCTTTTCCTATGTTCTGTTACTTTGTATTCTTCTTATAGTGTTTGTTTCAAGTTTTTCTAAATTTTTCAAAAATGAAAAGTCTTCCTCCTAATAACAAAAAGATATACACACCTGTTTTGATGCAAAATGTTTTTCGCAGTTATCGCAAAAACAAATTCAGATAATTTCAGAAATTCAAGTTTTTGTTAAAGTTCAGAGACTGCTCAGAAAAATTGTATAGAAGTTTCAAAGTCTTTGAATTCTTCCACTTCATCTTCTCCTTGTCTACCTTTAATGCGTCAGCAAAAACTGGTCTTTCCCGCATTCATCTTCATGACATGAGGCTTTCGCTTCACCCCCAGTTTCCATATCACTTCATCTTTTTCTGTTTTGAGGCTCTCTTCGCATGACAACCCTTCTGACGTAATGGCAGCAGAGCATGAACAAATCGGAGCAGATTCCACCGGTTTCTTTTCGTTTCTCATTCCGCCAAACTATATGATATGAGGGATTATTGATAAAACCAGGTCTCTCTTGGCGCCGTGTTATTTCTAAAATCAATTTTCTGCCTTATCTGCCTGCCTCGATGCTCTAATCTCTCACCGACGGGAGAAGAAGAGGAGCTCGCATTCTCACCTGCAGGGCGTCCCGATGGAAGCCGTTTTCTCAGATTTTTTTAAAGTTTTTACTCTATTCTATAAATGATACTGGTATTTATATGATATGTACAAAGTTGGAATCTAGCACTTAGATAATATGCTTCTACAAACTAAAAACTGTGGTGAGTCAATGTTTTAAAGTTTTTCCTATACTACGCATCTATTTTTTTAGAAGTTCTCCTCCATCGGTTGAAAGATTTGTTAGAATTTTTAACAAGTTTTGTGAGTTTGCAGTTGCATTCGAGTATTCCCGTTTGAAACGTTAATTTCAGCCTTGTGAATGCATTGTTGTAATTTTGAAAGAAGAGGTTCAATAATCCTTCACCAAGAAGACTGTCACCCCAGGAGGAAGGTGTTTTGATTGTTATTCTAGTCTTCCACTGCGGTGAGTCAAAGTTTTAATGTTTTTTCTATACGAACTATCTTTTAAGACAAACTGCATCTGCCAATTGAAATATTTGTTAGAAGTTGTTAAAAGGCTACTTTGTGAGTTTGTAGTGGCATTTTGTTTTGAAAAGTTTATTTCAGCCTTGTGATTGCATTGTTGTAATTGTGAAAAAATGAGCTTCAATAATCCTACACGCTGGTAAGCCAACAATTCTCAAACTTTGGACTAATGAACTCTATTTCAGATGACAGGGACTTCAGGAGGGAGATGTTTTGATTGTTATTCTAGTTGATTTTGTTTTTTAACATTTTGTTTCCCGTTTGTTTCATTTTTTTAGTTCTTAGAAAAACTTGTTAATAAAAAATTCATTTTGTTTTTGAAATTTTGAGTCATGTGAACAAATGATGCGCAGAAGTTCATTTTTCTGATGGTGCATGGGGAGAAGGGCTTCTTCATTGGCTTCTTCGACGGTTTCTTGGGCTGGTGAAGGGGCGATTGGAGCCTTCATCTGAAAAAAAATATTCAGAAACTAGGACTTCTAGTTCAATGGATGGGCTGCTGCCATCAAATTGTTGTGATTCCACTCACCAATTCAACTTTCGGCGACTGCACATTTCGCTTCGTATCAAAGTCCATGGAAAAAGAAGAAAACGAAATTGCTTGGGAACTCGCTGTTGGAACTGAACTGGTGGCTTGGGGAGTTGGCTTCTGATGGGTTTTTCTGAAAGAAATACGTAATTTAGTGGTTTCTGATTCCTTGTTTTCAACGCATGTTTTTGACGCGTCGGCACGTCTCTATAACAAAACTTCAAAACTGATTCAAACCTGGTTATCTGCGAGTTGAGTGCGAAGCATTGAAAGATCTTCAAGAGGTCGTTAATCAAACAGGAGGACGGATAAACGTGCAGAATTCTGTTGAATTTCATCGGGTTTACGGCGACGCGGACTCTCACCACCTTCTCGACGGTACTATCAAGAGCGAGATTCAAGACTTTGGTCATGGCGACACTTTTCCAGCATTGGTTAATATGAGCCAGTTTGTCGACGTGTTTCTTGAAGTTGCCGAGATATCATGACGTCTCCAGCAGTTAACTCATGCGGTCTAGCCAGGACGAGTGTAATTGTCACAGAATCCGTGGGAACGTGCTCGGTGAGCGAATCAAACTTTTGTTTCATTAATTGGTGATCTGAACCAGCAGCAATCAGGAATCATCCCTCCGTAGTTGCGGTTTCGTTGAGCGAAGTCGGGGCGCAGCGAACGAGTTGATCAAAGTGACGACGGCAATCTTCCAATAGACAAACACAGAGACCATCCGCCTTATTATAACCAATTTCCGTCGCAAGAATGTTGAAGTCGAGCATAATCTGCGGCGTCAATTATACATGCATCGAGATAATGAGCACTGATTCCAGTTGTTCCAGTTGGTAGTCGTTGTGCGGTTGCTTCCAACAACCGGCGCGTCACGGTTCATTAGTTCGGAATCTGGAAGATAAAACCGATGATTAGATTTGGGCTTTCAAAAAGACGAACCATTCTTCTTATCAGTGTTTGTTCAAAACACACTCCGGTAAGCCATTTGCGCCGGGAGACACAATTCATAGCTGATTTCGAGTGACTCTCAATGACTTTTGCTCCAATCGGCAACAAGAACACGTTTGTTTTTAGAAATGGCGGCAATTCCACTGATCGCGAGGTGTCTGGGCTCATTTTCCTGTTTTCCGGCGACAAAAGATCGTTTGATGAGTTGTTCGTTTTGGAAAAAACTTTATTCTGTCGTAAACTTTTGTGACATCGTCGGGACCGCTCAACACGACTTTTGAACGGTTCGGCGGCGACGGCGTCTTTTACAGGCCAGTGACTCTCTCCAGTGCTCAACGCGGATCCTCTCCGGCTTTCCAAGAGTGACTTCAGAGTACTGGCCTTCCACGCGGGTCCTCCGAAAGCAACAGCCGGAGCCGTCTCTCTTAGAAGTCCCACTAGGATCCCTGGCACCCGGAATCACACCTTTGAGCCACGACACTCTTCACGACACTCTTCCCTTTACACTCGGTGCCGACAAAGCCCATTTTTTCATGGTTTTAGCAATGAAACGCGATGGAAATCAAGAGAAACGAGCAACATGAAGATCAGTAGAGACTTGGCTTTTTGATGAATTCCAGCAATGTCAATGACAAAGATCTTCATGATCCATCCGTACTGATTTGCTTGAACGTAGTCAGCAAAAACTGCAAACGGACTGTCCGTCGGTATGTTCTAATTGATGACGAAAAGTCGGTATTGATGGTCAATCTTCATCTCCACCAGTTCTGATTGCCATAGCTCGAACCATGTTTTTGCCAAGGGACTCCATGTTTTTGCCAAGGGACTCTAGTGATGCGACGATGGAACTATTGGATTGCAGGGACCCAGTTTGAACATTGCAGCAGGCATCGGAGCTGTTCCAGAGTCTAGGAAAAACCTGGAAAAAGACTATGAGGATTAGAGGATTGGTAACTTACTCGCTTGCCACACCGTTATCTTTTGCGTCGTCGTCGGAAGTCGACAGATTGCAGTTCACAGTTGAAAGGAGGCTTCTCTCCGACGATGGCCAGTTCCACGTTCTCTGCGTTCATATCAGCAGTGTCCAACCAGTTGGGTCTGTTCTACAGCATTATCCTTTGTGTAACGAGTTCAGTGCTATCTTTTCCTCGTCAAAACAAGCGAAACGGTAGAGTCGCACATGGTTTCCAAATAAATCGGCAGTATTTGAGTGGAAGTTGGCGATGAAGCACCGGATCCTTAGAGGGGGAGCTACTTCTGGATTTCCAAGAGTTTTATGTCTTCGCGGATCTGGAGTCCGAGAATGTCGTGTTGTTCGACGTGATGAGCAATCGGTACGAATTGTTTTTTTGTTGACGTTGACTTGGCAGATGTACTTCTTATTGATGAAGACGATTATCATTATTCTTCCTCCTCAAGCTCAATTTTGGCAAAAGTTCAATGATTCGCGCATATTTTTTGCCGTCGAGACCAACGAACCCTGAAAAAATGGCGATTGGTCGTGAAACTTATAAGTTTGTGAAATACCTCTCAACCCGGTAGAAAGACTGGCATTGAGACCGAATCGGACGTCTTGAGAGCTGACTTGAGCGGCATTTGCACATTATTTTTTGTTGTAAATCGGTCTGAAAAGAGAAAAATCAATATTTACCATAATGAGCTTTTTTGTTAAAATTGAGTTGAGAAAGGCGGTCCCAGTTGCAAAAAATTAACCGAATACGCTAATACTTATTCGACATTTCAAGAAGATGTATGAAATTGAGTGAAATTCATAGAAAAAACGTATGGAAAACCAAAAAATCCACAATTTCACTCGGAGGCAATTTTCTGAGGCACTATGCAAACGCGCTCCATCGAACAGGCGTGATCGATACGCAACCTGCGCATAGTCTTTTTGCAACCCTGGCACACAATAAATTTTTTTTTTGTTTTTTGAAACGTGGCTCTTTCGATTCAGTGAAGCTTCTCAATCGAAAAGCATCAAAAATCGTCGAAAACATGCAGCGAGAGTATCAACGGTAACTTTTTAACTTTGAGATTTTGTATTTTCATCGTTTTTTTGCAGAGATGCTCGAGCTGCGGCTAACTATGCACACAACGGAAACGGCAGGGACAACAATCGAGATGACAGAAACAACAACGGAGGGAATAGGTTAGAAAACTGAGTTTTTGAGAATTATTTCTAAATTTTGGTGTATTTCAGAGAACACAGAGTTTCCTATTCAGTCGGCAAAAATGTGACTGCCAAATTGAATGGATACTCTTGGCTCCTCCAACAAGGACATGGCTATGAGATGTAAGTTCTTTACTATTCCGTTCAGAACTATTCTCACTTTTAAGGTTCGAAGACAGATTTGGTTGCCGCTTTGTGAGAAGAAACCAGGACCATATCAAAAAGATGGACATCATTTATCAAGAGAACAAGAAGTACTACAAGGACCAAGCAGACAAGTACAACAAAACCCGCCCCATTAAGGAGATGACCCATGCGAAAAGAACAAGACTAAGGAACGAAAGACATAATGATCCCAGCGGGGACACAGCGAGGCGTCGAGCTCATCGAAGAGATCTGGAGGAGAATCGGGTCCACCGAGAGACGCAACTCCCACTGCGAAGAGAAGTCGAGGTGTTCATCGATACCGAACAGGAGGCGTATTTGAAGGGAAATTGCGAAAAATCCGAGTTGGCTCTCCGTGCGTTAGTCGCCACTAGAATTGGTTAGTTTGAACTTTTCTCACCGCAAAACGTACCCAACTCTTCATCTTTCACATCTAGATCCCTCTAACAACCCAATCATAGCCCCTGACTACATCTCCCAAGTAGTCAGCGTCTTCCCACTGGTGTACACTTTCCGCGGACACATCAAGAAGATGTTTTGTTTCCCTGCAGAAGTCGGGATCACTACTTTCCACCTTCAGAAGGGCATCATTGCCACCGAGTCCATTTTCGTGATGTTCGACCCGAAATGGTTTGAAGATGAAGACGAGAACGAGATCAGAAGTCGTGAGATGAATTGTAAGTTGAGATGAAATGGGAAACCTTGAGGATTCTCTATTTTAGCTCGTCTTCTTGGAATCGACCGAGCTGGTCCAAGAGCTCAGAATATCGTCGACGGTAATGTGTATTCGTCGTGGGAAGCGTTCCAATGGATTATGGAAAGATTCGAGACGAACCCGAGCAAGCGCATCTTTTTTGATGCCAAGCAGCTAAACTTCGTGGTAACTTTTCGAATGATCTAACAAATGCATTCTAAAATATCTTTCAGTTCTACGGCATCAAGAATCTGGCTCATTGCACTGGTCTCAACGCGATTCGTTATTTCCAGGAGAAGATTGTCCCAAATCTTGTGTCAATCCAGGACTACACAGTCAACCTACTGCGACACGGCCCAGTTCTTATTCCTCCCGAATGTATTTGGAGCAGAAAAGAAATTGAGAAGCAGTTCGAGGTATGTTTCAGAAGATCTGAAAGGCTCTGAACCTTCAATTCTCTTTTTGCAGTATTTCAAGCTGTTTCCTAATGAAGAACTCGATCTTATCTGCGATCACCACAAATATGCTCGCTCTCCCCATAAGTACTACTGTGTGCGGGCTCACAACGCGAGGATCCTGTAAGTGACAGGAAAGATCAACTGCGTAATATTACCAGTGTTTAACTTCAGACACAACTTCATGGTCATCCTTGACGAGAACGCTGTCGACGGCGTTCAAACGGCTTGGAGGGCGGAAACGTTCGTTCCGTGGTGTAGAAGAGACATGAGCAAGGATTCAACTCTTCCACCAACGTAAGTACCATCTTTTGACGAGTGTAATAAACTGAATAATGTTCAGATTGTGCGCCCAGACCATCACCGTGGAGCAGATGCACATCTTCTTCCCTGGAGATGACCGGTGGGACATCGAGCCAGTTGGATTTGAACCAGAAGAAGACGATGATGGCGTCGATGGGGATTTCGACTCGGATACAGGAAGTGATGAGGACTACTACGACAATGCGCCGTGCAGCTACAATAGCTCGAGAAGACCACAGATTGACTGGAACCGTCCGTCGACTTCGGGACCACCACGCTATCCACGTCCACCATTGCACAATGATCCGGCTACTGGTGAGTGAAGAGAACTCTTGTTTTAACATCCAAAACATCTGATGATCAGAATTTTTGGCTCCGTTCTAAGAAGAGCAATTTTGAAAAGAAGTACAGTGGTTTAAACATAGAGATTTATTCTGTGTCCCTGGGTTCTTCCAGAACAGCTAACAGCTTCAAAAATCTTTAAAAATTTCCACTTATTTCAGTTCTCTTGATGAGCAGATCGTACCACAATCCGACTGAACCCAGCAGAGACTCTCAGGATGTCCCTGAGATTCTCAAACCGGATCCAGACATTGCTCCAGTTCCGACTGCAGCCCCAGCCCCATCTGAACCCGCCCAGTCGGCCCCAACCACGTTCTATACCAACGCGACAAGCAAGGAATTGGGAAGCCAGAAAAGGTAAGCTTCCAGAAAAACAAATAAGTAATAAAATTGCCTTTCCAGCAACATCGTTGAGCTCAAAGATGGGCAGTGGGAGACTCCGGTGATTGAGTACATCTATGGGTTTGAAGACAGCAAGTACTACACCAAACGAAACAAGCCAATTATCCCGAAACCGTTCGAAAAGTAAGTTTGTTTTCTTCAAATGTATGAGGATAGCAAAAAAACGATCAAATGATATCCAGTCTGATTTTTGCAGGATGTTCGTCTCTTCTGATGGTTGTCTGCTGAATCCTTCGAAACTCGGGACATCGCAGCAAGCGGAGGACCCGGAAGAAGGTGATGACGAAGAAGAATCCTTCGGATATCCGTATGATTTGTTACGCAAAATACATCACTAGTCATCGTATTTTTTTTTATTGTAAGATTGGGATTTTTTAAATAATAGTTCTTGTACTTTAGCATAATCGTTTTTTGCCAGTATTTTTCTCATGGTCAGTATTCATTTCTTTTCCCCCTATCCATCTATTTTGATATCTTTATTGTAAAGTTGAAAACCATCCCACACATCCCAGTAGTTTAGGAACTCCTCGAAGGCCAGGATTGACTTCAGCCAGCTCTTCTGGTTTTTCCGAGAGAGTTCATGATCTGTCGTTGATTATGTAGTCTATGTGCTTAGGGTACCCGGTTCTGATATAGTTTGAAAACTTTTCATTTTCATCCATTTTCCCCTATTCTTTTCTTTTGAAGTTTTCACTGTAATGTCAAACCCCTGTTTATTTTTACCAAAGATTCATAATTCGCCATCTTCCATCCCTGTAGTGTAGGAACTCGAGCGTGTTCATGATTTGTCCTTGAATTAGTAGTCCGATTGCTTTTTTTTTCTCATTTTTTTTGTAGGGTAACAGGTTCTGATGTAGTTTTAAAATGTATTGTCTTTAAAAACGTTTTCTTTATTTTGTAATGAGGTTTTTAGATACTGTGCAATACATTTTTTTCCGAAATCCATTGATAATTTTTTGAATCTCCGCAATGCATCAACACAACTGGAGCAACGATTCAACTAATATCTAACCACAAAATGAAGCGAAAAAATTGATTCCTTGTCCGTTTTTCCATGTTCCTTATCAAATTAGTTTAGTACTTGAAAACAGAAAGAAATCATTACGTCAAACCGATATGCTTGTCAACTCCAGTTATCAATTTATCAACTATGCCCTTTTACTATACGTTTTGTGCTCAAAGTGATCTTTCTACGTCACAAATTCACCTCAACCTAACACTGATAACAGGAAATTAACTTCACTTACTCTTTTCGGGCGTCCTGGAGGAAGCCGAAGGCTTGGGGAGCTCTTCCCGGCCTGTTTTGATTTTTCTGATGGTCCCTCTTTTTTCTATTTTCTAATCATTTTTCTGCATAATTGAAAGATTTCAAACAACGGTGAGGTTTACACAAGTTGTTCTTAATTTGGATTTTTATATTCAGGGTTCGACAAAGATCTCACATGTCATAAAGATCTCCTAGAAAGTTTATGACGGTAAGTTTTTAAATAAGTTCTCACTTCTAATATTTTTCTTTCAGGGTATGCACTTATTTTTCTTTTAACGGGTCATTATGGCAAGTTAGGACATAATAAGGTGAGTTCTAATATTTCTGCAAATCTACAACTGAATAATGAACAATTTTTAACAAAACCAACCATTACGTAATTCAAGTTTAACGTTTCTAACACTTTCAGTTGGGAAATCATGAAAAATCAGAAAGTTGAATTTAATTTTTGTGGTTAAATCAAAGTTTTTTTGTAGCAGCCGTGAAGCAACAAACATCTGAGAAGACGTCAATTCTGGCAAATCACTCGAGCTACCAATTGGAAGTTCGAAATATGGAAATGGGGGATCTCGATCTGGTCAAAAAGGCTTATGCAAATTGGAAACTAAGGAATCCAGAGTGAGTTTACAAATTTGAAAATTTTGAAGTTATTCCAAACATGACTAGAAAAGTTGAATTTCTTTGAAACAGAGTTTTTTAGTTCGAAGGATTCCTCAGCTTATAACAAATTGTATTTACTTCTTTCCAGTACTGTAAGATTACAATAAAACAAACCAATTTATAGATTGAGTTTGAACTTTCTAACACTGTCAGTTGAAAAATCATGAAAAATCAGGAATTTGAATTCAGTTTTTGCCGTTAAATCCAAGTTTTATTGCAGAGTAAACGGACGAAAAGAGAGATTGGACGAATGTTTTAAAGTGCCAAGAAATGGATGTCAGATTGCTGGAGTTGCAAGATCTTCGTAGATGAAGACCAAGTAAAACAAGCTTACACGAACTGGAAAAGACGTAACCCAGGGTGAGCTTACAAATAAGAAAAGTTTATAGTCGTTCTGATCATGATTAGAAAAGCTGAATTTCATTGGAACATAGTTTTTCAGTTCAAAAGATTCTTCAACTAGTTTCCTCTAGGCTTCCACTACATTAATCCAATAACTACAGTAAACAGTACCTATTTCCATCTAATTTTCCCCATTTTTCAGAAATAATACCCCGATCTCCTTCTTCTGTCTGTCCGAATCCGGTTCTTCAAGTTCCGATTCCTCGTCTTCTACTTCCACAAGTGTTTTTTTTTTGTTTATTGGCACAATTTATTTTTTAAATAAAACATTTTGTACTTGCTCATTCTTCTTCGATTTGCATTAACAATTTCAAGAAAGCGCGCAGTTTTATGGTTTCAGAGACAGTGAGCATCGAAAACAAAACAGAGTGTCAAATTTTTTTAGATTCTGTTTTTGTTCGAATGAAAGTTCAAGTATTATATGTTTAGTAATTCTTGTCATCAATTACAGCAACTGATATCTAGACACAAAACCAAGCGTCAAAATTCATAAAAAAAATTCCAGAATTCCTTATCAAATTACCATTACGTTGAACCGATGTGTTTGCCAACTCCTGTTATCAATTCATCAACTATGCCCTTTTTCATACGTTTTGTGCTGAATCGACACAATTGGAGCAACGATTCGACTGATATCTAGACACAAAATGTAGCGTCAAAATTGATTCCTTGTCCGTCGTTCCATTTTCCTTATCAAATTATCAAAATATTTGAAAGCACACAAATTTTCCACTTCAAACCCTTTACGTAATTTGTTTGCCAACTCCTGTTATCAATTCATCAACTTTGCCATTTTTTATACATTTTGTGCTCAAAGTGATCTTTCTACGTCACAAATTTACCTCTACCTAACACTGATAGCAGGAAATTAACTTCATTCACACTTTTTGGCGTCCTGGTGGACGTCGAAGGCTCGGGGAGCTCTTCCCGGCCAATTCTTGATCTTTCTGAATGTCCCTCTTCTTCTATTTTTTAATATATCTTTTGCATAATCGAAAAATCTCAAACAACGGTAAGGTTCACACAAGTTTATCTTGATTTAAATTGTTTCTTTTCAGGGTTTATGGAAATCTCATGATGATCTAGTGAACTGGAAGAAATGACCAATGCTTTTTTTGAATTGAATATTAAAAAGAGATTGGAAAGTTCATTTCGGTAAATTTTCACTTCAGTTCTAACATCTAATATTATTCTTTCAGGGTATGCATTTATTTTTCTTTTAACGGGTGATTATGGCACATTTGGAGACACTTCGGTGAGTTCTAAAAGCCGCAATTCCACAAATAAATCATGAAAAAGTTTTAACCAAACCAACCACTACATAATTCAAGTTCAACGTTTCTAACACTTTCAGTTGAAAAATCTGAAATTCAAATTCAGTTTTTGTAGTCAAATCAAAATTTTATTGCAGAAGTCGTGACGCAAAGATCAATGATGAACGGAGAAGGATGTGCTGATTATGGCAGCGGCCGTAAATTTCAATTTTGAGCTTTGGTGTCTTGGGGATCTCTATATCAGGTCAGAAAGTCGTATGCCAATTTGAAAAGAAGATACCCACGGTGAGTTTTCAGTTACACAATTGAAAATTGTACTGATCTTTATTAGAAGAGTTAGAATTTGTTTGAAAAAGAGTGTTTCAGCTCGAAAGACTGTTCAACTAGTAAAAACTTGGATGTACTTTTTCCAATGACTGTAGGATTAGGGTAAAATTACACCGGTTTTGTTTTAGCTTTCAAAAAACAAACTTTTCAATGAAAAATAATCATTGTAATCGTAAACAACAGTATATACCCATTCATTCACTAATTTTTTATTACCCTACCCATTCTCCCCTCATTTCCCAAATTTCCAGTCACGTCAAACGAATCTCGCAACTCTGCTCCTCATCTTCTCTTTTTACTGCACCATCAAATCCGGCTCTTCAAGTACAAATTCCACGGTTTCTAATTGCACACGTATAATTTTTTGTTCTTATTGGCATAATCAATTAATTTTGGAATAAAAAAAACGTTCTACTCCCTGTTTTTTCCTTTGATTCGCAATCAACGTATGGAGAAAATGCAGTTTTCATGAGTTTTCAGAGGCAATGCGCATCAGCCATACATTGCAGATTTCCGAATTCTATTCAGATCCTGTATCTATTCGAATACGAGTGCAGACTACTACCAGAAGATCTGCGCGTTGACTGGAATCTCTGAATCTTGGATGTTTGATGGGTACTGGAGGACCAATGTCAGAGTGCCGTAAAAATGTCAAAACCTTCAAAAGGTTAATCGGGCCTTTTCAAAAGATCAGAACGAACCCGACTCAATTTCAACTTCAACAAACCAATTGGAGTCATCCAATGATTTTAAACCTTCTCTATATTTTGAGCTGTTAGAATATGTTAACAATAAACCTTGTCGCATTGTCTTCTAATTGTCATCTTATTGTCCTTTTACGACTCAGTGTTCCCAAACCACCCAACGTTGCAGATAATCTATTGACGCTGCAACACTTATTGACAAAATCTCCCTCTCCCAACAATAGTCATTCGTGTCTCCTGCACTCGTCCTGAGTGGTCGCTTCTTTTTTTGCTCTCTTCTTTTGTTTCTCCATGTTATTCCTTTCATTATCTTCTCTCGTCCCGGTGTTCTTCTACTCATACTGAAGACTCTGTGACCCGGTGTTCTTCTACTCATACTGAAGACTCTGTGTCCCGGTATTCTTCTACTCTTGCTGAAGACGCCATTGTCCATGGCCGGACATTCCCCCCTTTTTCCTTTCACGTGCTTCGCCTCTTCGTGGCAAAAGGGATCAACCGATTTTTCCAAATGGTAAAAACTGGCCAAGAAGCACTATTTCGGTCACTTGTAGGCGGAAGTTGACTCGATAACTTCACATCGACCCGTCCTACAATACCCGAAAATGTTTTTTGGTTAAGATCAACAGTTTTTCCCTTCGGGAGAATTGGGCTAAGAAGCACAAATTTCCTTTTTTCTTCTTTTTCTTTGTCTTATCGTGTCATCTTTTCTTTCTCGTATCTCCCCTTCTCATTTCTCTACTCAATCTTTCTTATTTTCAGATCCAACTGCTCTCCATCGTGCAACATGCCAGCAAACACTGCTTCTACCTCTTCCTCTGCGATCTCCCGTATCGCTCAATCTGAACCCAAGAAAATGACCTCTGCCGAACGTGTCAAGTACTACACTGCCAAGCTGGTTCTTGGAGAGAATCCAGCCAAAGCTCTCCAGCGCCTCTATGCCGTCGGTGTCACCATGAAGCCGTTTGACGATGCTAACACCGAAAAGGCACTGGAAAAATACGAGAACGACTCACAGTTGCGAGGAATCGTTGGAAAACTCCGTGAGAAGTTTGCGAGCATGAGGCGCCGGGAGGCCAGAAACGCTCAGAACCTTGCAAAAAACTCCAAAATGCCAGCTGTGGCTTTTGACAAGAAGGCCATTGAGGATACCAAAAAACAGGAGAGGGAAATCAGTCAGTTCGACGTCAAGGACCTTTTTGCGGGTGCACTCAAGAAGATCGGACACAAGGAGACTGTTAGCAAGCCGAAGATGGACTATTCAAAGTTCAAGGTCGTCAAGAGAGCACAGAAACCTTCTCCACCACCAGCCCAGATCTCCACTCCCAAGAGAACTATTGAGGACCGTGCCCGTCGCAGCTGCTCAAACTTTTCTACGTCTTCCGGATCCTCCTCGTCGAATGTATCCCCTTAATACAATTGATTGAACTTGTTTCTGTTTTTACATTCTAATATGTAAGAACTTGTTAAACTTGACTTGTTAAATAATAAACTTGATTCTTCCAAATGTTCATTCATCTAGTCTAATGAAACAAAAGTATAGAGAGAGCTACGAGCTTTTTCTTTGTTCCAGAGACACAATTTCACTTATTTTTGGATTAACGCTAAGGATCTCATGTTTAGAAGAACGTTTCAATTAAGTTCCTACTCATTCTGGTTTCAAGTGAGCTCCTATCCACAATTCCAGACTCTTTAGTGCATTTCTAAAGTTTTCATGCTCACGTGCATTTTTTCTAAACGTACTAATGCTTATCAGAATGAGAAAAAAACGTATCTCAGCCGAGTCCATCCTCATTACACACTTCTCCGCTCTCAATTCCACTCACTTTCCAACTACTAACCGCTCAAATTTTCTCTGTGACACTCTTTTCCCACTGATATCTTCCATTCCACATTCCACCGCTCTCAACTCACCTCGTTTTCGAGCGACTAGCTGCCAGTTGTTATCTATTACACCCTCTCCGTAGGCTCTGGCGCCTGGCACGAGCGGCACACAAATGACTCTTGACTCTGACTTCAGTGCTCGTTTTCTTATCTTCGTTCTCTGGGCATCTTCCTCTCGTTTTTCACTCTTTTGATGAGCGATAACAGAAAAACCTAGTCATTCTTCGGGAACCCTGGCGGGCGCCGGCTTCTTTTATTTTTCTGAGTTTCTATAGTATTATCTATTTATTTAACTTTTCATATGTATTCACGTCTATATTTTGAACATAATGTTCAATGGGTAAAATGAAATAACGGGTAAGAGATTGCAATGTTTCCCAAACAATAATTATGATTAAGGTTATTCTTATCTGATTCAAAATGAGCATCGGCGAACAGTGCATTGAAAAGTTGGATTTCGCAGTGAGTACTTTGTAGGGCCTACAAAAACTTGAATGTTTCATTTTCCAGAAGGAAAACTGCTCAATTAGCGGGTCAAATGCATAGTTGCATAATTGTGACGGGTAAGACCAACTATGAAACTATGATTTGTGATTTCAATGCCTTCTAGGTAGTTTTCTCTAACTAGTCCAAACAATCGTTGGTCAATACATTGATTCTTAGCAAGACTAGGTAAGATCAGGCATGCGTTTTTCAACGGGCCGGCCCGGGCCGGCCCGGGCTGGCCCGGGCTTGGGCCGGCCCTGGGCCTCAACGGAAGTGTTCCCTGCGGGCCGGCCCGGGCCGGCCCGCTTGACTGAAAGCCCGGGCCTGGCCCGGGCCGGCCCGGGCTTTTGGGAAAATAACCCAACTTTGTCAGTACTGGTCAGAGGCACTTGAAATTTTGGATTCCATTTTGTTTTTGGACGCTGATTCTGAATTTTCTAACAAAAAAAAGTTTTTAGTTGAGAAATTTTTCGAGTGATCAAAAAAACAAATTCGCCAGTACAAGAATATAATTTTTCGTTTTTCGAAATAGTTTTTAACTGAAAGTTGGATAAATGCTATATATTCGAATAGATATTTTTAAGTTCTGTCAGAAAATGTCCTTATACACCTGAATCAGCCAAAGATAAGGCTGCCAGGATCCGGAAACATGAATGCTGGCTACATAAACCGGCCGGTTTTGTCCAAAGATGTGAGCAACTTCTGTCGTTTTTCACTTTTTTTGTCAAAATTTTCAGTTTGATTGAAGAAGAAACTCTATTTCAATCTAATTGAAACCAACATAATTCAGGTTTAGCTTAAATTAAAAATCAGTAAAAAAGCCCGGGCTGGCCCGGGCCGGCCCGGGCCTGGGCCATCAAAGCCCGGGCCGGCCCGGGCCTTCCTTTGAGCAAGCCCAAAAAGCCCGGGCCGGCCCGGGCTTACAGCGGGCCAGCCCGGGCCGGCCCGGGCCGGCCCAAAACGCATCCCTGGGTAAGATAATTAGAGTTTTTAGGCAATTTTTGAATGTCTCGTTTTCCAGAAGAAGCGGGTGTTGTAAGAAGCAAGAAGATTGCATGACGGTGACGGGTAAGAATTTGCACTCAACTATGTACGTATTTCCAATCCAATTGGTTCAGGTTATTTCTTATCTCACTGGTTCAAGCCATCGTTGGACAGTACATTGATTCTAAACAAGATTAGGTAAGATTATTAGAATTTTGAAGGCAAATTTTGAATGTTTCGTTTTTCAGAAGAAGCGGGTATTGTAAAAAGCAGGAAGATTGCATGACGGTTAGGGTGAGAATTTTTATCTAGCTAGTTCAAGCTATCGTCGGCCAGTACATTAAACATCCACAAGATCTTGTGAGTTTATTGGAGTGTTAGGAATATTTTGAATGTTTCATTTTTTAGGAAGGGCGTGTATAGTAAGAAAGCGGAGTGCATAATTGTGACGGGTAAGAATTATCTTTTCATTACGTATGTATTTTCAATGTTTTCAGGTTGTTTTTATCAAACTGGTACAGGCAATTGTTGGACAATACGGGAAGATTTTTAGATACTGTAAGTTTTTCCTATTGTCTAGATGAAATTCAACGTTTCCCATTTTTCAGCACTTCATATGAATAGTCCTAAGCCGTGAGCGTGCCAGAAACAAAAAAAACGGGTAAAAGTAAGAAAAGTTTCAAAATTATTGTATGTACATTCAATTTGTTACAGGTTGATCTCATCTAATGGAATAAAGGCCACGGCCAATCATAAAATTCTGTAAGTTCAACTAAATTTCAAAGAAAAACATCATTTTTTTGCTTTCAGTAAGGGCATGTCACTCCGAAAAAATGTAAAATAAAATGTGATGCGTTTAAAAAATACGTGAGTTTTTTTTACTGTTGAAAGTCAGTATCGTAGAGAAAATGAAAATTTGCCACTTTTTGCCAGTTGATAGTCAATTTTATCAAAATTTTCAGTTTTCAGTTCAAATTTCAGATTTTGCGTCTGTGCTCCTAAAAAACTGAATTTTTTCGGTAAAATTGACTATCAGTTTGTTTAAAATTTTCTGCTCTATCTGATTTCCTTGAAAACAAAACGAAAAAATCAGTCCAGAATTTGAAAAACACAAAAAAAACCGCTCATTTGGCTGAAAATTTTGATAGTTTTTCTAAAGTTTCTCAGATATTTATAAAAAAGAGCAAAATTGATAGCAAGATTTCAAAAAACTTTTTTTTTCAGATTCTTCTATGACCGTCAAGCGCATTTTTTCATGACGAATCTATTCGATGAGCAATAATTATGGTAATTATTATTTCAATAAATATGTTTAAAAAATTCACGTGCTCTTTTTTTTATTAGAAAAAGAAAACAGTCAAGATCAAACAATGAAACAAATTCCGTTTCTTCCCCCGAAAATGAAATTATTTTGGACATTTTTGCGGGGGTGTTTCATTCTTCTATAAAATGGTTTTCAATGCGTTCTATTTCTGTTTTCCCCCAATTCCTCTTGTTTTCCTGCTGGTTCTTGGTTTTCTCCTTTTTCCTCTGTTTCTTCTATACCTGTACTTTTATAAGTCAAATCAACTTGAGAACTTAGACAACTAAAAACTTCCCTCCTCTCTCTCCTACGGTCCACTTCAGAAAAAAGAGAAAAAGAAGAAAGTAAGATAGAAAAAAAGAAAAATAAGTTCAAAAACCAATGCAAACCACCCACTTGAAGTGTTGCGGACAGGTGGTGGGGGTCTAAATCGTAAGTTTTTTGCACTTTTGTTTCTGAGATCATTTTGAGACATTTTTGATCAAACCCTGATGATATTTTGTTTCGAAACTTGGATTTCAGGCTTGTTTGTCCCTTCTATCTGCTCCTCTCCCAAGTTCGCAATATCCTTTAACTAAAAACGGAAATAATATCCAATATTGCAACATTTCCTGCCCTTTGCCTTTTCACACATATTGGCAACACCACACCCATTTCCAATTATCTCTGCCATTTAATGAAAGTGGTGCGGTGCGGCATTCATAAAAACCAATTTTGCGGGTCACTTGCTGTGCCTGTGTCCCGGTAGGCTTGGTCATCAATCTTTTTGTCCCTTCCCCTTCCCCTTTCACTGAACACAACAGAACACAGGCATTTATCATGATTGGGTTTTGCAGGGTACCTTTTCGAAATTTTTGCATCTTCTCTCTTTCTCTTGGAATTTATCTCTTTTCCTACCTATCAGTGGCCTAAATGTTAGTAAATACCTATCTGTCCCTATCCATTCTGTTCTGTTCCGTTGATGTTCCCGTTCTTGCAAAGCAAAAGACACAGACAACTATCAATCAGACTATCACCATGTAATTCGCATGACATATCTGACTTATAAAAAGACGCCGCCGACGATGTCGGCATCGTCTAGCGACCGGGGAACCGGTTTCGAGGAGACACAAAAGAGGAAGCGTTGTGATGATGCCCTTTTGAGATGTCTGCACTGACAATGCAACATGCGAGACAGGGGAGGAGAAAGTTGAAACTTTCTTTTCACTACTTTGTACGCAGATTTCTAACAGCTGGAAGTTCAGAGAAAGGTTTCGAAATATTGCGCATTGTTGGGTAGGATTTTCTTCGGTTATTAGTTAGGGCACCAAGTCCCTCCTAGTCTTCTAGAAAAAGAGAGAAAAAATTCATTCTCTGAAGTTTTCTAATCCACTTTTCATTTTGTTTGCACAGACCAGGCCAGACCGAATTGAAACAGTTTGCTCTGCTCCAAACAAAGTACATCGACCTTTTCTTTTTTTCCTTCATTTTGCTCTTTTTTTCATCCCTAAAGTCTTGCTTTCCTAAACACCATTTTCCTACAGTAACCCAAAAAACAAGAGCCACTTATTCTCTCTAGATTAGCTGTTTTATGCGTATACGATTTGTACTCTTCTCCTGTTTTTCAACGCAAATTGGCTTCTATTTCGTTTGTTTTCTATGGAAAAGAAGAGTAATAGGCTCGAATTTTGTCACGGAGCTGTTTGTTTTGTATAAAATCGCAACATTCGGCTCTTTTTTTGAAGGAATTGTGGTTTTTTTTTGACGCTTGAAAGTGTGTTACTACTGACAACGATTAGTAGCTTCTTTGGAGAGTTTTTGTTGTTTTTGAGCTTTTTGAGCTTTTCGAGCTTCAAAAAACTGAATTTCTGTTTGAAAACTGCATTTTTCGGTGGAATTTTTACATTTCTGAAATTTTTCAAAAAATTTTGAAAATTTTTTTTACTTTTCGAAAAATTGACAGTTTTCCACGAAAAGCAATGAGAGATCTGAAAAACCCCTCCAAACCGAATTCCAACCCATCCTACAAAATGTCAGTTTCTTTTCCAATAATTGCATTTGTTTCACATTCACTATAATCTAGTGAGCATCGCATTGCCCTTCCCCAAAGTGCATCGGAAACCAACAATGAACTCATTACTTCCGATCAAAGTCTATACCCAACCCATTTCCCGAATCTTCTCTCCCTATCACCTGTAGACCTGCTCTGCTCCTATCCCTTCTCTGTGTTCTGTTTTGCCACTCCACTCCTGCCAGGCCAAAAAACAACGGAGAACCGTCTGTGTTTGTATTTCCTACTATCTGTGGGCCCCGTGTGTGTATGTGGCGTGGTTGTTGACCGAGAGAAAGCAGCAAAAAAGACCTGCCGACTACTGGGGGGAAAGAAAAACTCCAATGATGATGATGAGAGAAATCGAGAGGCGACCCCGACCTCCCTTTCCCGACGATGACGACGTCAAGAAAAAATACGAAACATTTCGAAATATTGCATTGCCTTACCTTATTTCCCAAAAAAGGGTGGGAAGGGTGGAGACTTCACTTTGCAGAGAGTTATATCAGTAATATCACATCAGTCAGTCAGAAAACATTGTGTCTGTCTTGTCATCACGGAACTTCTCTGTGCTTTTCGCACTTTCCTCCACGTTTTCTCTCCTTTTTCTCGTATCTAACCAGTCTTTTTTCACTTTTTTCTCAAAAAAAGTTCAAGGTGACGGTCGGCGGGGAGTCGGGAGTCAGGTCGAGTAAGCAAACACAGCCATTTTTTCAACCTCCCCCTCCCCTTTCCGTCGCGTTCTTTTCCCTCAAGTCATTTGGCATCATCTGGAACGCACTTTATTTCTTTTTTTTCCGCTCTCCTGATCATTGATTTTTAACTGATCTGTTTACCACCATGCACTTTTCATCGGTCTACTCTATCTTGTGACCGCTCCGGTCATGTTTCTTCAAATTCTGGCCTGCCACCAGACACCTCACAAGACAGGCATGAGAGAGGAAGATCAAAAGTGTAAATATGAACCACATTTTCGTTTTTCGCAACGCAACTTTCCAACGATAATGATCACTTTTGGGGCCCACCTCAGGTTTATCTTGGCAAATCTGAGAATTAGAAAAAGAAAAAGGCAGAAAAACCGGGCAAAAGGTGTTGCAGAACCGTGTCCGTAACACCCTCGTAAACCAAACCGTTCATTTAGATAAGATTGGTTCGGTAGATTAAGGGAATCCCTCTGGTCTGTCTGGGGGAGATAGGATAATGTTTGTATTGGAGGTGAGAGGGGTCAGATTGCGTTTTGCAAGAGAGTTGCACTCGGGGGGCACTGCTTGACTGATTTCTACGCGTCTGTGAGCTAATTTTTGGACAGCTGAAGAATGGAGAGATTCTATTTTAGTGTAGAAAGTTCATACACCCTGAAAACCGTGGTTTTCTCATTTCTGGACCAATTTTCCAATATATTCATGATAAAGTCCAATAGAACAGCGAATTTAGAACAAATTGATAGCAAAATTACCCGGAATCATTGAGTTTTTCTTTGTCAAACACAAAATCCGAAAATTTTGACTCCAAAACTTAGCAATTCTGTTGAATTCGACTATCAATTGGGGTCAAATGCTCTGTTCTTTTCGATTTTATCCGTAAAAAACAAGAAAATTTGTCATAAACAGCGAGAACAGCAAATCTTTCAACGTTTTTCCGCGTTTGTAGTACCTCACACCATCCCTTTCTGTACCCATTTTGACAAATGATCAATTCCTCGAAAATTTCTTGATCTTTTTCATGTCCCTATCTTCATGTCCCCGCCAGACGCAGACAAATCGACGTCGCCGGCCTTTGTCCTTGACAATTGGCTCGTCTCTCGGGGTCCTGCCCTCCCCTCCCACCGGTCGACCCGTCGGGGGGCCGTTGGTGTGGCGGAATTGTGTGTTGGGGGGTTGGGAGGGAGGAGTATGTGTCTGTGTGCTCTGCCCCTCTGCTGCTGCCAAATGATAATAGGAAATTTGTCTCGGGTCAAGGTATAGGCAACATGTGTTGTCGAATGAATGGCGAGATAGAAAAGAAAGAAAAGTATCGTTATCATTCGCGAATTATATTTTTTTTCCTTCTCCCTTTCTCCTTCTCATTTGCCTTCTCTTTTCTACTCCTTCTTTTGATCTAGCTGTTCTCCATTTTTGAGCCAATTTTAAAACATCTGAACTTGTTTATTTTGTGTTCCTATGTTCACTTCTATTTCCGTTCTTTGTATCTCGTCCGCATCGCATCTCCTCTTGCACTAATTAGTTCTTATCAACTCCTCTTTTTTTTGCAGTTGGGCCCCGCCTCTTCCATATCAGGCGTATTCCATTTTATTCCCCCTACACATTACTAACCATGGCTCGTCAACCACAACCCGAAGACGGATCATCGTCGCGTCAAGCTTCTGCACCGATCAACATCGAATATGGTAACAATGTCAACTACAACCAAGAGCACCTACGATACTGGCAAGAAGAGCAGTATCGTTGGCAGCAGAGAGAAGAAGAAGAGGATCAGGAAAATGCGCAAGATGAGGAGGATGAAGATCAGATGACGATGATGCAGAATGGATTCTCCGGAGGGGTCATTGAGCCGCCAGAGGAACACCAACACCGGAAAGAAGAGGAATTGGAGAACGTAGAGTTTCACCACCAACAGCGGCACTTTGATGAGGCGATAAGACGGCAAAAAATCGCCGAGATGAATGATGACCTGTTCGAACAGCTGTTGGCGGAGAACGAGCGCAAGTTGCGACAACTGATCAACTACGTTGAGAATGTACATCTTGTATTGAAATAAGCACTGAAGGTGAGCAAAAAACTTGGGAAACAATGTATTATGTGGTTTTTTTCAGTATCCAGTATCCAGTATCCCGTCACCACATCACTACTACACTTTGTACCATCATCTTCCGAAAGTCCCTGTCCCATTGCTCCCAGTTTTTCCCAATTTTCCACACTTTTTGCTTCCCTCACTTCACCCCACACCACAAGCCTCAGCCTCAAGATTCAGAATCACCGATCTAGATATTTTTCAAAACACCCTCCAAACTGTATGTTCCTCCTCATGTATTCTCCCTTCCACCCATTAACCCCTTTCTCTGTGCGTATTTGTATTCATTGACCAGTCTTGTCCTGTATTTGAATCACCTCACATTACCATATTTATTGCTGATTGCAATTGTAATGTTTCTTTTCTGAAATCCACCCTATTTGGGGTGCTACTTTGCTGCTTTTTGCTTCCTCTCGCTTCTTCAAGTTGACAATAAAAAGGTTTTTAATGTGAAATCATTTTCCTGCATTTTCCTGCACTATACTGTGCTCCTCGTCATAACTCGACCAATACAAGTCTTATCGCAAACAACATGAACACCCTGTGGCGCCCAGCTGACGCTATTCAAATACCCAAACACTGCGTCTTTGGCGCCATATTATACTGGGTGATTACACACGGATTTTCTTTGTTTTTCCGCGGGTTTCGCTCCTTTGAAGTTGTTTGTCTGTCTGGCAAACTGTACTGGGTATAGAAGTTCTTTTTGGCTTTGTAACACCAGCAGACAAAGCGCGTAATGGAAAGTGATCATGATTCGGTTTCGATTCTTTCAAAAAAAGAAACTTTCCATTATCACAGCACAGCTACACACTTACTATCATACGTCTACTGCGTGCCACTCAACATCGTAAAAAAGTTTCGTTTCTCTTATCAATGTTCAATTCATCACAAAGGCAATGGCAGTGACAGTTACCAAGACGGAGAAGGGAAAAATATTTAGGTTTCAAATTTGATTCCCTGATTGACAGGTGCGAGATGGACAGGAGAGGGGTTTGTCAGGGAAAAGGAAATAATCGGATGAGTGGGTTGGTTGAGTGGAATGCACTTTCTAGAAGCATCAAAGTTGGTTTCGGAGAAAAATGGAAAAACTGGCGATTTTGCAGAATTTTATCAGTTGGTATCAGTTGGAAGGAGAAGGGGAATTGAACTGTCGAACTGTTCAGTGTCAAAATATTTGAGGCAGTGGTTTTGGTGACCGGGGGAAAATTAGAACCAGTTGAAAAAAATTGTACAAATTTCAGTAGTATAAGCGATTTTTCACTGATTCTTGACAAATTCAGGTACCTTGATCAGAAAAATCCATTTTTGAAACGAAAAACTTTCCAAATGTCTTTTGAAGCCTGTTTTCAACAGTTAATCTTCAAAAGTTTGAAAAAAATGATCCAAAACATTGCACTTTACCAGGAAACTCCCGGCTTACCTTGAAAATGTGAACTTTTACACTTTATTACCAAATTTTCCAGTTCTCCCACTTGGCGCCTATGACGCAGCCCCAAAGAACTTTCACACATGTTGAGGGGGAACGAACAGAAACATTTCAATGCCAGGGAAACTTTGATCAAATGCGATCAAATTTGTTTCCGTTTTTCTTCAAATAAGAAAAGTTGCATTGCATTGTATACATACCAATCCAATTTTCCACACCGGTAGTTTTAGGTGTTTTTGTCTGCTGTATCAGAGGAGGTTTCTTGATCTTTTGGTTTGGTGGACTCATAGTCAAAGTACGTTTTTTTTCAAAAATGAAAAATGAAAAAAAAACAGCGAAAAAACAGACATCTCAAGGTACACCTCAGATTACACAAGAGTGTGGCATTCCTAGTAACACCTGTTCAGTGGTTATGCCACCTAACCTTTGACTCTGTTCCCTTTGTACCAATGATCATGACCACCGTCATAGACACTTGCACTTTCATAAAAACAGCTGACAAAAAGGGCAGGCGCTATCAGAAGGTCAGTTGGCATGTGAATGAGAGAGGAGGAAGGACAGTTGATCGGGTGAAAAACAAGTGATGGTTTGGACAAAGTAGACCGGAGGAATGAAAAGATGGGGTGGAGGACAAGGAAGTACGATTAGGAGTACAAGGAACTGTTTTTGATTTGACAAAGGTTTACTATGAAAAACGGGATTAATCTGGTCACATTGATCCTTTCTAGACTTTGAATCATTTTTACTATCCGGAAATATCAGAAAAAAACAAGATAACACTGAAAAACCAAATCGTTGTGAGACCCAGAAACTCCCAAGTTTTTTGGCATTTTTAGTACATCACTTTGTGACATTTTCTTACTAGAAATAACCAGTTGATGTAAATGAACTTTATGTAATAAAAATCTACTTTAATTTGACTCTTTTTTTTCAATTCCAGCCCTATAACTACCAATCTGAAGACCTTAGAAGCAGTGTATCACATTGTATCATCAAAATTTCACAGTTTCAGATGTGGTTTTGTTTCATTCCAGCTGTTTTCAATGAACTGCCAAAGACTACTGTTCCATCATAACTTCCTTTTTCCAAAGACTCCCGTAATGCTTCAAAACTTGTAAAATCTGTTGAACAATTTAGAAAACTCTGTAAAAATTAGACATGCACTTTTTTTCAGCTCCCTGAATTGGTATTTTCGATGTTGAGCACTTTTCATGGTCTACATGTATCATTTCTTCTCACGATCATGTGAAAAAAATAAAAACCACCTATATATATCCTTTTTTTCGTCCTAGACACCTACACACTTTCTTCTCGGAATCCGTGACGTTAAACGCCTCAACTACCCATTTTCTTATCACGAGAGCAGGCAGAAAAATGTAGCATTGCACCCACATATTTCGCATGATCTAACCAGCAATTACCTTCCTGTTTGGATCAACAGATTCGTTTCGTCAGATGATTTGAAAAATGAGAAGCTGTAATTTAGAAGAAATTGGATGTTCACTTTATTTACGAATTCAAGAAATGAAATATCAAGCACAGTCCAAAGGTTCATTCTAGATGGAATCACTAACAAGAAAAAAAAGAGTCGGATGGAATGAAAAAACTTGTCAGTGGGAATAAGACCTTGGAGCTAAAACTTAAACTGAAAATCAAAAAGAGGTGTTGAAGAGAAGGAGATGGATACAATTTTACATATCAAAGAAATTGGAGGGGTTAGAGTAACGAAATTGAGGGAATACAAAAAGGTGTCATCGGGGTCTAAAAATCTAGATTTCACAAAGTAAAGGGGACCGGGGAGAAACTAACAACATGAAAACGAGAAGCGGTTTTTTCATGACATGATTTCTACAGTTAAGAAAAGAGGATCAAAAGGATCAGAACAAAAAAAAAAGTACTTTTGAGAATGGAAACCTGGGTTTTGACTAGAACTGTAAACAGGGGGAACTGGGTATGTATGTTTTCTGGTCTAGGGATTAGGATTATGACAGAAACTGTCATTTTATCTTACTTTTGGTAGGATAAGGTTTCAAAAACATCTTGAAAGAAACCTTTGCAGTCAAATTCAAACGGAACAGAGTTCTGAGGAAAGTAGGGTTTCTTGGATGTTTCAAAGTGTCCGAAACGTCAGAGTAAGATTAGGAGAATTTGAAGGATTAGAAATATTTGAGTCTAGATTCTGCAAAACGATACTGTAAATGATATTTTCGTCAAGTTCAGTTCATGTTCTCATCAGTTTGAGAGAACATTGGGGACTGAGGAGTCAAAGTCTGGGGAGTCAAAGGAGAGAACGGGAAACCCGGGAAGGCTGCGGTTGGAAACATAGAAGGAACAGTTCCCAATCCAGTCATCCCGGTAAAAGGAGACAATGGGACAGTGCCAGACATAGCCAGCATGTTCTTGAACGCATCAACGAGAAGTGGGTTTGGTTGTTGGAAAGCCGAGAAGTTGAAGCACGACGGTTGGAGCGGCAATGGGGAGATTGGGGAAACTGGGGTGAGTGGAGTGATTGGGGTTAGTGGAGTACGCAGGAAGGGGTTTTGGGTGAGGAGTGGGAACTGGGCAACACCCAATGTGTTCAGGAATGGAAGGCTAGGGATCGGTGAGGCCAGAGCACCAAGTCCTGCCAACTGCGACAGAGAGAATGGCGATGGAGTTGTTCCAAAGGCTGGACTTCCAGAAGAGAATTGGGATTGGTATGGGGTCTTGCGTTTTGAGGAGTTCTGAAAATAAGTTTGTGAAGAACCCTATTCTGTTCTAACTACTGTTCAGTTCAAATTAAAACTAGCTGTTTCCGACGATCTACCCTATCTATAACCCACCACTTTCGACTTGTGTTGACGGGAACGTTCCGGTTTCGGAATATGAGCAGTCATGATTTCGTAATCAGGATGACAGGACTTGTGATGCTTGCGAAGGGACGATGGATCAGTGTAACATTTTGGGCAGCCCGGGTAGAGGCAGCCGTAGGGCTTCTGAAACATGAAAAACAGGATTATGTGACGTTCAGACTTCAAAATCCGGTTTCCAATATCCTTACCGTGTCATTATGAGTACGATTCATATGCTTAGAGCAGTCCGATGCATTGGTGAATGCCTTCTCGCATCCTTCCATCTTGCACTTGAATGGCTTTTCCCCAGTGTGAGTTCTAATATGAGTCTTCAAGTTTTCCAAGCGACTGTACTTCTTGGTGCAGTTCTCCCACTGAAAAAACACTCAGTTTTAGTGAAAATCAACTGTGCTAAACTTGTTTCTCGACAACTTCAACACACTCATTACTGACCGGGCATCGGTTCGGCTTTTCCTGGGTGTGCGAACGAACATGGGTGACGAGTTGGTAGAGAGCTGAGTGTTCAGTGTTACTACAGCCTTCCCAACAGCAATCGAAGATGCGTTCTTTGGCAAGATGAGTAACGTGGCCATGTACGTGAATGTAGAAGTCCTGAAAACCGAAAACTAAGCCCAGGATTCAAGGGATGTTGTACCTTTTTGACAGTGAAGAGTTTTCCACACTGTTCCCATTTACATTCACATTCTGGGCCTTCTTCGTCGTCGCTTATGTACTCTGGTACTTGTTTCACTCCAGGTAACAGCTGATCTAGAAGCTTTCTGGGGTTCTTGAATGTTCCAGGCGGGCGGCCGATCCGTTTGCCCTAAAATCCAGTAGTTAGAAAGATGGAAATAAAGCTAAAACTAACATTGGCAGTCAAACGAACACCCAAAACTCTAGAAACTGGTCTCTCCGGGTCCACATTTTCAGCGGTAGGCGATAGAATAGCGGCGTCGGGAGCCATTTTGACTGGTGGGGTGGTCGACGGAGTGTTGGGTGATGGAAGCGTCGGTGACAGAACGGTTAGAGGGTTGACTGGAGCTTCCTGAGGAAAAGCGTCAGTTGGCGATGGGGTGACAAGGAGACGTCCCTTGAATGGGCCAATGTCTGAAAAGTATGCGTGTAAAATGTGAAAAAAAACAAAAAAAAGAGGAAAATCAACGAAATAATCAATGCGGGCGGCGCTTTTCCAATTATCAAATCATGAACTCTGGTTCTTCTTGCATCATGTCTTATCTATTCCCGAACTCTGCCGCTTCTCTTCTCCCCGCCCGCTCTATCAGCGCTTTTACCTACACCACTTGCCTACACGAACCTTCTCTTCTCTTCAATTTTCTCGCCGACTCGCGGAGCAAGAAACATTCCTTGTTCTCTCGCCGGCCTCTAACGCGCCATCTGTTCCTGCTCAATTGCTGCTTTTCTTCTTCTTTTCTGCCAAAGTGGAGGGAGACAGAGACAGAGACATGTCATCTTTTAGAGTGTCCTTTTTTAGCGTGAGCCTTGGCGCGGACGCGACTAAGTGATCAGAGGAAATTGAATGTGAAGAAAAAAGGAAATAGCGAGCAGGGAAGCCAAAAATGATGATTCAGAGACTAACCTGGAATCTGGATCGCCTGGGACAGTAGTGGTGTAGGGATAGAAGCCGGGAACGTAGAGTTAAATCCCGTTGCTTCTCCGGAAATAGTCATACTTTTGAAGTCATTGATATCAACAGCTCCTAGGGATGGTGGAGAGTTAGTGAGGTTCCAGTTGAAGGTTGGATAAGTCGGTCCAGTTGGGGTGGAAATGGTTGAGAGTGAAGATGTCGAATCCATGACCCATGGGGAGAATGGAGAAGTTGCAAGGGATGCGGAAGGTGGTGTTAGTTGAAGATTGTCGGTCAGTAAGGATAGGGACATGTTGGCAACGTCCATGGTTCTGAAAAAAGCAAATTTTGGGAAGATCAGACGTGTCAAAACAGAAGAAAAAAGGGGAGATATAGGATTTGATGGCAAATTGAGGAAAAACAATTAAAAAAAGGCCAATTCATAGAGACTGGATTAAGGACATAATCTGCCCTGACCGCCCCAACAATGACTCCTTGAAGTGGTCAGAAGTCTTCCTGTTCATTTGCAGAAAATAATGCTTGCGTGCCTCGAAAGGTCCCCGTTGGAGGGGGAGCCATCCCATCGCCAATAATTTTTCATTAAGGGGAAATTGAAAAAAGAACAAACATGATAGGTTTGGGAGCGAATAGCGTGCTCGAACCTTTGAGGAGGGCCGGCCTCTAAATGAAATTTCCCCTCGCTCCTTTTGTCCCGCCCGAACCTTCTCAGTCTATCTTCGTTATTTGGGCGATGGAGCCACGCCCCGCCCCTTAAAATGATGGCAATTTTCCGCGTTTTGGAGCCACGCCAGGCCGCCATGAGATCATGAGGCAAAAAAAGGGCGGGGTTGGTTCCTTGGACTGGATCTCGGGGCCACCGGGACAACAGAATAATCATAAGATACAAGTGCAGTTGTTGATGGAAAAAGTCAAGAAGAAGCCACCCGGCAAACAGAATAAGTTCCGGTTGAAGGGGAAAAGGAGAGGGGTCTCGAAAAGAGTGACAGAACATGACGTTCCGACGGATCATGGTGGTGTTTTAGACTTGAAGAGGTAACATTGGGAGTGAGTAAAAAAAGTTTCAAAATGAGGGTTCAAGTTCTGCCGTTTTGTTTAGAATCCATGGAGGGTCGGGCCGACCTTATTGTAAACAAAGTGTTTGAGTTTTTATAAACAATTGTTTGCAAAAAGTTTGGGTTTGGGTTTCTATTTTCCAGAGTTGCAAAGCAAAGGTGCTCAACATGTAGATACCTCCCAAACATTTAATCAAGTACCCATGTTTTTTCTCACACAATGATCGGTCTTTGATAGAGAAAAGTATTTCTGGAATGTCTTGGTTACTTGCGGACCTAGATAAAACCAATATCACTGAACAGCTCATAGTTGAAGACTCCTAAAACACTTGAAAACTTCAGGTTTTGAGTCCATTTGACCCAGTTACAACCCTTGAAGATTTTGGAGTTCACTACGCAAACCCCGGATCATCAAACTTTGCAAATGAAGACAATAGAGGCTAATCTTCTCCAGTACACTTCTTATACTCATCTTTATCAGCTTCTATTCCTGAATAACTCCTTCGATAAAACTACTCCTTTTGCACGTAACATTCCACTTCTGTCTAGACACCCATAGAGATTGTAAAGATCAAAACTGGTCACGAGGAAAAAAGTAAAAAACGGAGCTCACACACCTTGCTATATATTATGATATGCACTAATGGGTAGTGCGGGGAGAGTACGAAAACGCGTTGGGTGACGCCGGGTTATTTGCGAAGTCAAGCGAACATTTGTAGAGAGCGATACATTTTCAGGTATGAATGATGTGAGGTCGTTTGTACCAAATGATGAGCATCTGACTATAGGTTTAGCTTGTTCCTAAAGAGCTTCCCAAAAGGACATGCTTCCCGAATTTGAAGAATTGGAGCAGCTGGGCCACCCAAGAATCATAAAATGGGAATGATGGGAGTGGCGGTGCGGTGTTTTAGAGAAATTGAACGGCTCATAGAAAAGCTATGAGCTCCGGTTTAGGAGGTCTTTTTTGTCCAACACATTTCCCGCACCCTGAGGCCTACTGTAGCACATGAGATTGGAGGTCTCTCTTGATTAGCCCCACTCTTTTGTATAGTTTGAAATCGGAGTCAATTTGGAGTGGTTTTTGTGCAGAACGCCGTAAAGCAATAAACTGTGTTTTTCTGTTGCAGAATAGTACTAGCTGAGGTTAGAACTACGCCTCTTGCATTTCCCTCTGATCAAAGAGTTCTCTAAAAACTTCTCCCTGCTTATGAATTATAGAACACCTCATGTTTCCTTGTTTCCTACCTAAACCACGAGAAATGTTCTCATATTCCTTATGTGTAAACACTAAAAAACCACAAGGTGGCCCTGAACAGAAGACCAATGACACATGTGAGCAAAGACAGACGAGAATCTCATTCCCAATTTCATTCCCGTAGAGACGACACACCACGCCTACAAAAATTGTAAATGACACCATGATTTTGTGCGCACTTTCCTGACGTTTTTCCAGCCTCTGTCATGCCCTTTTTGAGAATTTTTTTGTGCACTTTTAAAAAGTCATCCATGAAAAACAGAAGAGTTCAAGCGGAATCCGGGAAATGGAAGGATTTAGAGAACGGGGGATGGGAAATTGGAAAAAAGAATGATGAAAAATGAGAATGTTGCCAAAAAGTGATATCAATCTTTATAGACTGACAGTAGAAATGGGAAAGTGTCCAGGATGAGGGGTTTTTGAGCTTTAAAAACAGTTAGGATTACTGTATTTTTGAAGAACTATTGAAACACCCCGTTTTGAGACCTTTCTGGGTATTTGAAAGGGCGTGAACTACCGTAGTCCACAAAAACCTTCACAACATTTGAAAAATGACAATTATCCGTCTGACGTTCAATAGGTCCTTTTCAAACGATCATGATAATCATAGCCCTTGTAAGCTACATTCACCCTCCTCCCCATCACGAGTCCTCTTATTTTTTGATTCTGGGAATGTGAATGTGAGTTTTCTCCTCAATTTCGCCTTGGTTTGGAGCCCACACGGACAACAGCGACGTCTTGAGCGACAAAACAATCAGAATCACGTGTTGGGAAATGTATTGGGTTTTGCCTGTTTGCTCTTCTGAATAAGGGTTGGTTCTATGGGATCTGAGGACAGAGGAGTTTTAAACATGGTGGAATCAAAGATCAAAAAAGTTTCTGGATTATATACATAGACAGAAAATAAACTGATGTAGAACCGGAAATAGAGAAAAAAGTGGATTGCGAGCTGGGATTAGGATATTTTTAGTTTTGACGATGCATTTTGAAGTGATAGGGATGAAACGGTTGAATTTTGACGCTTTTCAGAGCAAAAAACTCAGCATACTACGCCATACAGAAACGTTCAAGAACTGCTGCTACAAATCAGTTTATAACTGAATCAATGTACACGGCATCGAAAAACAGTCAACTATCATTTTATAGAACGTAATCTCAGCTTTCTTTGGTAGTGAAAAGTTTTTTGATATCTCTTACCATTCTTGTGTTATAGGAGTTTCTCTAGGATATCATATGAGACAAGGATCGCAGAATGCAGGGGTTACAAAACATGACATTGCTAGCTTGTGGCTGGAGATAGTGAAAAGTTGTCAACTAACAAAATGTAGTTCTTATTTACTGGTTTATTTTCTTGATTGACAATTTTCTAATATCTCTCCTCAATCTCAAGTTATAGAAGCTCAAACTTTATCTGAAAGGTATCAAACATCCAACCAAGACAAAAGGAATAAGGATTCAAATGTATGAACAAAATGAAAGAAACTCTTTGTTTGCTTTCCGTCCTGATTTACACCAAACCCATGGTGTGGGTGGCACATAAATAACAGTGTAGGTTGGACTGGGTGGTTGAAATCCAGATGTCTTCAATGTGGGCCTCATTTCATCGGAATCGAATGTTGCGAGGAGGAGGTCCATCGGGCATGCATAGAATAACAAAACAACAAAAAAGTGTAGTTTATCTTTTGGTTTTCGGGGATTCTCGTTGTCTTTAGGGTTAAGGGGTCGTTGTAGTGCCGGTGTTCTCTTCTGTCATTCTCATAGTCATTCGTTTCACCCATTCCAATGCAGATGTCAGGGTGTTTTCAGTCATTTCTGAAAGATATCAACTGTATTCCTCAAATTTCTCTTATTAGCTTACTCCCGATAACTTGATGATACTCTGTTACCATCCACATCAGGATATACGTGTCTATCGCTGGATAAATACTAAAAAAGCAGATCATAACTCCAGATGGGACACTCAATTTCCAGTCGAAGAAGGGTACAATGAACATGACAAAGGCTGGAGCGTGATAGAATAAAGATGGAGCGGATATTTGAAGAACTAGAGTTTTGAAGAGTTGAGATTGCACTCTGAGCTTCTTGCTAGAAGTTGCAGCGAGATTGTTTTTGATTTTGATGTGGATATAAAAGCCACAATACAAAATGATGATGTATTGAATCATGAGGACTATAGAGTAGCCAGAGACACACATTACAGAGTTCATGCGCAGTGTTTTGACTCCTCCAACTTGTTCCTAAAAACGCAGATGGTTCCCGATTTTACAAAAAGTCACCTACATAGGCTACAATCAAGAACCCAGAGATATCATCGGAGCTTTGATTGTATTGTGACATCATTTCCTCTCTCAGATATTCTATTGAACACTTATCCGCTAGGCAGACATAAGCAGAGCCTGCCCAAACAGCACAGCAACATGAAACATAAAACATCCAAGAAATGACTCTCCATCCCTCAAATGTGTTCACCAGGTTTGAACCAGTGATCACGAAGTATCGGTTCACAAATTGTAATGCGATGACACAGATTATCATTAGGTAAATTTCCGAGTAGATCAAGATTAGTGCAGTTCTGATCATTTTAGAAGCTCCGAATATTGGATCAATGCTAAAGTAGGCAAAACTTGCATTGAAGGAGTGCATGAAAGCGTGAACAAAAATTTCCATGACGGAGAAGATCATTCCAAGGACTGCCAGCAGGATAATCAAGAACTTGTAAGGTCCTTTGATGTTTCGGATGTGGTACATGGTGATGTAGATTAGGAATGAGTTCATGATGAGTGTAAGAACCATTCCAACTTTTGCCACTTCACCGACAGCGTTGAGGTATGGAAGAGCCGACATTGTGATGCGAATGAAGCAAACGAGTTATGCTAAACCAACTGATAGCTAATGTTTTGTAGACGTATTCTGATCAATCCGGAAATCAGAAGCTTTTGTGTACCGGAAGTACGTCTACCCAGAGCATGACGATAAAGGAGCGGACAATATGAGGTATGTATCTGTTATTTTGCATCAATGAGTGTACAAACATGTCTTTTACTTTGATCCCGATGATTTCTACAACGATGGAATCCGTTAGCTTCCTTTCGCCCCCGCAATTCTCTGTTCGAGATCAAAGCGCATTCCCAAATACCGTACTCCCATTCTCAAGCAATACATGGTGGGAGTCCCATCGTTCCCATGATTCGAATTAGGGAATCGCCCCGACAGAGCCGCTCGCCGCTCTCTTTTCGATCAGTTGTGGTTTCCATTGCCTGTCGACATGCGGTTTCTTCCGATTCTCCTGCTTCTCCTGGCTGCCTTCGGATGTTTCTCGGATGCGTCTCCAATGGACACTGCTAAGGAGTTCATCTCCAAGCTGAAAGCCGCCATTGACTCACACGACCGTGGTATCATCTCTGGATTGTTGACGGACAAATTTTTCTACGCCAAGTGTTCGACTGAGATCAAGAAAGGTAACATCTACTGGTGTGCAGTAATCACAAATGTGTTATTCAGATGCAGTCGTCTCGTTCCTGGCTGATATCAAACAAGGAACCGAATACACCATCACCATCAAGAAAGTCTCCGAACAACGCGAATTGATCCGCATTGACGTCTCAATCACCGGACTCTCCTTCTCTCCGACCATGGTGTTCTTTATCATGGAGGTCGATGGAAGCTGGAAGCTTGGGATGGCTGTATCTTACTGCAATAATGTGTTGTTCTAACATGTCTAACATTTCTAACATTGAATAAAACTATTTATAACGCATATCAATAAAAACTGAGCAAAAAAGTTAAGCCCAATGCGGGGCTCGAACCCGCGACAACCAGATTAAGAGTCTGGTGCTCTACCGACTGAGCTAACCGGGCGGCGATTGTGTGATAACTTTAACCCATTAAAATCGGTGACGCGACGCAAGTACTTCTCTCCCTCTTTGTTTCTTATCTTTTCGCAATTTCATTAGTTGTTCTGATGGTAGTTCAAGCAAAGCAAGTTTCATTAGATTAAGATTTTCGTAAACCTGTTCCTTTGTTCCGATGAGTGTTGCTCGATCTCGGTGATTTAGCTGACAGTCGGATTCGTAGGGTTCCTTCTAATTACAAACTCCTTCATTCGAAACAATGTACTCCACCACTATCAAGAAAATCACAGCCTCTCAAAAACAACCAACAGATATGTTATCCCACAGGTCAAAAAACAGGTCAGTGTGATTCTTGAAATAGAAAATGTTTCAATAGCTTAACAACTTTATTGGAACTCGAGAACATTTCATTTTCAACAGTTGAACTGTTCTCCCAGAAGGAACTTTCCAGACTTTGCTAAGAAATCATTCTCAGACTGATTGGGGAATCCGCTTGATACGATTGTCAGGAACTGTCGAGACTCCGGGTGGCCTTCCACGATTTGCACATTCTTGAGAACCAAACTGAAGCCAGGAGGATCTTGGAAACTCAGCAGAGAGCTTGCGAACTCATCTAAAACTTCTTCTCTCATTAACCCAGTTGTATTTCTGTAAACTCACAACGATCCATTTTAGAACGATCACACAGTTTGAAATAGAACTCTTCGTGGAAAAGGTCCAAGGTTCCGTTGTAGTCTCTCGATGTGATTGCTGATCTGAGGTTGTCGACGAGGTTATGAGCATCTTTGATCCAGTCTTCATCTTCAGTGGTCTTCCAGGCATCCGAAAACCCAAAGAAGGCACCGAGGAGAAGAAGGAGAAGAATAAGCCGCATGTCGATAGGCAGTGGAAACCACAACTGATCGAGAAGAGAGCGGGAAGCGGCTCCATCGACGATTTCCTTAATCGAATCATGGAAACTGTGGTAATCCCACCTACATTGCTTGAAAATAAGAGTACGGTATTTGGGAATGCGTTTTGATCTTGAACAGAGAATTGCGGGGGCGAGAGAAAGCTCACGGATTCCATTAACGTAGAAATCATCGGGATCGACGTAAAATAGATGTTTGCGCACTCATTGATACAAAACAACGGATACATACCTCATATTGCGGGCTCCTTTCTCGTCATGTATCGCCTTACTCTGCGGAGGCGTCAAAAACTTCAACTGAACTCCTTCTTGTTCGAGAAAAACAACTGAAACTCTAAGCTGATGAAAGAAGCTTCATCTCAACTACAAAATGCAACACCTCAAGAGAATCCATTGATAACTAGTTCCCGTCAGAACAACCAATGTTGTTGCAAAGAGATACGAAGCGAGAAGAGAATAAAAGTACTTGCGTCGCGCCACTTATATCAACGGATTGCAGTTATCACACAATCGCCGCCCGGTTAGCTCAGTCGGTAGAGCACCAGACTCTTAATCTGGTTGTCGCGGGTTCGAGCCCCGCATTGGGCTTTACTTTTTTGCTCAGTTTTATATTGACATGCGTTATAAAATGTTTTATTCAACGTTATACATGTTAGACATGTTAGAACAACATATTGATGCAGTAAGATACAGCCATCGCAAGCTTCCAGATTCCATCGACCTCCTTGATAAAGAACACCATGGTCGAAGGGAAAGAGAGTCCGGTGATTGAGACGTCAATGCGGATCAATTCGCGTTGTTCGGAGACTTTCTTGATTGTGATAGTGTATTCGGTTCCTTGTTTGATTTCAGCCAGGGACGAGACGACTGCATCTGAATAACACATTTGTGATTACTGCACACCAGTAGATGTTACCTTTCTTGATCTCAGTCGAACACTTGGCGTAGGTAAATTTGTCCGTTAACACTCCAGAAATGATACCACGGTCGTGTGAGTCTATGGCGGCCTTCAGCTTGGAGATGAACTCCTTAGCAGTGTCCATTGGAGACGCATCCGAGAAACATCCGAAAGCAGCCAGGAGAAGCAGGAGAACCGGGAGGAACCGCATGTCGACAGGCAGTGGAAACCACAACTGATCGAGAAGAGAGAGGCGAGCGGCTCCGTCGGGGCGATTCCCTAATTCGAATCATGGGAACGATGGGAGTCCCACCATGTATTGTTTGGGAATGGGAACGCGGTATAGCTTTGCGGAGGCGTAAAAACTACATTGAAGTTTCTGTTCGATATAAATTTCTGAAACTCTAATCTGATGAAAGTTGCCTAGTTTGATAACAAGATCATAGAGACAAAACTAGCTCCTGTCAGAACAACAAATGATGTTGCGACGAGATAAGAAACAAGGAGAGAAGAGAAGTACTTGTGTCGCGCCACCAATTTCAACGGGTTGCAGTTATCACACAATTGCCGCCCGGTTAGCTCAGTCGGTAGAGCACCAGACTCTTAATCTGGTTGTCGCGGGTTCGAGCCCCGCATTGGGCTTATCCTTTTTGCTCAATTTTTCAGTGATTGAAAAATTATTGAAGTATTATTTAAGAAAGTTTGAAAAATCCGTTCAAATTCACTCATATCAAATCTTTCAAAAAGTCAAGAATCCGCATACTCATTGTCTGAATCCCCAGTTCCACTATAGCGAACAGTTCTTTCTTTTCCAATGACAATACAGAACGCATCTCTTCTACTTCTTTTCTCCCCGCCAACTAGCCAACCATTCAAAAAGAACCAAACAGGCGATCCGCGCTGTTATGTTCTCTTCAGTCTCCCTCTTTCTTTCGTTATTTCCCCTCCATTGCATTCACATTCTGAAGAGGTCGCCTACCACCCGGTGCGGTGCGAACAGACCAGTCGGTGGTGGACGAGGTGGTTGCGCAAAAACTTGGCTAGTGTCCAAGATCTTCTCTTCCGCGCGCGCGCAACGCGAACGGGCTGCTTGGGTCGGGTTGGGTAGGCACACACTTCCTGGCACACTGCCAAGTCTTATTGATCGATGGAGAAACCTCGTGCTGGCATGTGACCGGAGTGACTGGTAGGAGTCATATGGCTCCAGATGATCTCTGAGATGATTATCGGAAGGATGGAAAGACAACGAAGAAGCCGAAAAATGGAAGGACTCTGAATAGAAAAAAAAGAACACAGTTGTTTTATTTTATATCAGGTTTATTAGGTTTTGTTTGATGGATTGGAGTAAAAAGAGTATTCAAGGAGTTGAATTATTACCAGCATTCAGGTTCGGGGAATTCGGGGAGTTCTCTATTTACAATATGCTAGGAGCATGTATGACAACTAGAGTGCTAGAGGGGTCGGAGGGGATATTAGGAGATCTTTTGAAGATTTCAGAAAAGGGAGGTTCGAGAGGAGAGGGGGAATAACTTAGAGAGGTAGGGGTGTAGTGGGGTAAGCGGGAGGGGAATTAGGCCTTGGCAGCAGCCTTGGCGGCGGCTGGCTTGGCGGCCTTCTTCGGCTTGGCGGCGGCCTTTTTGGCTGGAGCGGCTTTCTTGGCTGGGCTGGCTCCGGCGGCCTTGATGGCCTTCTTGGCAGCTGGCTTGGCGATCTTCTTTGGCGACTTGACCTTCTTCACCTTCTTCTCAGCTCCGGCAGCAGCGGCCTTCTTTGGCTTGGCAGCAGTGGTCTTCTTGGCCTTCTTCTCTCCAGTGGCCTTCTTGGCTGGGGCGGCTTTCTTGGCAGCTGGCTTCTTGGCGGCGGCTGGGGCAGCCTTGACCTTCTCTGGGACACGGAAGCGACCGTTGGCTCCGGATCCGGCGGCCTGGACGAGGGCCTTGCTGGTGACACCGCGCTTGAGGGCTTGACGGAGGTGAGAGTTGATCTGAAAGAAAGGAATAAGTATTCGTATAAAGGGATGGGTATAGTGAAACTTACTTGGATGACGTTGTCTCCGAGCTTGTAGTTCTGGGAGATGTATTTGAGGATGGCCTGCTTGGAGGCTCCCTTGCGGTCCTTGAGTTGCTTGATGGCTTCCTTGATCATGTTAATGTAAGGTGGGTGAGCCGATGGAGTCTTGGCCTTTGGCACCTTGGCAACCTTGGCGGCCTTAGCAGCCTTTGGGGCCTTGGTAACCTTGGCTGGAGCAGCAGGAGCGGCGACGACGGCAACGGCGACAGAGTCGGACATCTTGACGAGCTTGGAGGGCTGGTAGTAGACACTTGGAAAGTGGTGAATGTGAGGCTTCGGCAAGCCACTTATATACGCGCGCTCTACCACCCTGCGGGGACACCTCCCACAACACACATTGAGCGCCGAATAAGATAGCGCGATGGGAATGAAGTTGACCTCGGGCGGCGGGTATCAGAGGCTTGTAAAGCTGAAAATTGAAGATTTTAATAGAAAAATGGATAGAATGATATTTTTCCCATCACATATCCAAAACCCGGAAAATTTGGACCGAGTACAACCGAATTAGAGGCGTTCAAAGTGAAATTTGAAAATCAGTTTCGACTTACGGCCTCTAAAAGCTCAATATCTCGCTGATAAAGCGACTGACAAAGATGAAACCTAGATTTTTGAAAAGCCCTAGACTTTTTCTATCGAACCATGTAACTCATAACTCATCTTCATTACGGTCATCGCTCTGAAATTCGAGTTTGAAATTTTTCTTTATTCTAACGAGCGACTTTGACCTCAATTTTCTCCTCAGTTTCAGCTATAACCCTAGGATATTTTTACATATTTAGATAGATCAGATTGTTAGCTTTCCAAAAACCTAAGAATCTTTGATTTTCAACGGTTGCGCACCACGTGGCACCTCCTCAAAGGTTGCGCATTTGGTTTACGCGCCGCCTTGTTTTCGCCTTCACCACTCGTTGTTCAAAGAACACGCCAATTCAGAACGTGGAGAACAGGAACTAGAAGTGAATTCGGTATTCTGAAAGTTATATGAATAGACTCAGAAGGATCAGGAGATGATTACAGACTAATTTTTCCAGATATCCAATCAATTTCCAAATTCCTTGTGCCCAACCAACATAGCCTCTTCTCTTCTGCTCTTCGGCCTAGACGTGTTTACGAGTCGCCGCTCTCATTCCACTTTCCCATTCAGTTTTCAGCCCGTTTTTCAGCAGTTTTTCAGTGGGATTTAGTGGCTGGCTCTGTGGAGAAGTTCTCCGTGTAGTTTCTCGTTCAGAAATCAGGCAAGGAACGGTCATTTGTTTGCCGATCCTTTTCAAAATGGAATGGGGAGAAGGAAGAATGGAAAGAGAACGAAACGAAGCTGAGTCAACATTTTCAAATGCGGAGTGTGAGAATCGGATGGGGATTCTGATGCTAAGAGGTTTTGGATTGGATTGAGGGATTTTCAGGGTCATATTCGTCAATTCATCTGAGATTTCTGATGTTTTGAAAACCTGAAAAAAACGAAGAAGCTCTTGGTTTTGTCTGCAATGGCCTTGAAAATTCCCCATCAGCTGCTGTCCTGTATTTCTTCATTCTCTCCTATTGTCTTCTATTTTAAATTTCCATCAATTGTATATGCACAGAAGCCCAGAGCTTCCATTGTGACACTTGGCAACGTGCCAACAACCCATTCTTCCGATCAACAGATGTCTTTGCACCGCACCTGTCATCCCATCAACTCATCTATCCATTAATCAACCGTGTACGATCTGTCCGCCATCTTGATAGAAGATGGTGTACACACCAGGGACCACGATAATCACCATTTTGTTTGTTTTGGAGTGTTCTGTGCGCTATGCGCTCTAATCCTCTAATTCCCTTGGGTCCGGTTTAGTTTTCTGCTTCTTTTTTGTTCTGGTTTTAGAAGTTTTGCGCTGAAAATCACAAGGTGCGCTTAGAGTCGTTGCTTTCAAAAAACTTGGCAGTGTGCCAGGAGAAGGCCACGCCCACTTGGCACCCAGCCAAGAACGCGTGTCGACCGTCTCTCGGGCGACAATACCCGCCACCACGCGTTTCCTCCTCTTCTCTCTTCTCCTCTCCATCATTTGCATTGGTGACGTCACAATGGTCTTGGTGTACAGGGGAAATGACAGGGTGTGGGGGCAAAGAGGTTTCGGACGACCTGATTGCCAACTTCTTGGTGCAGAATGAGAAGAGAAAAGATTTCCAATCGCGATCTTCGCATCGATAAAACGCTGCCTAACAACGGACGTCATTTGGATGGATGGCGACTGCGAATTGTATCATACTGATTGATGTTTTGGCGGAATCGGGTGTGTCAAGATGGATTAGAAGGGAGTTATGGGAAACTGAATCTGAATCTAAATTTGAATTTGAAATTCGAATTGAATTCCTATAGACCGCAATGATCAAATATTACAAATTTTATCAGCATTCTGATAAGAAGAAGTTAGTGCTATTTGACTTGGCACAGTGCCAAATGTTGTTTATCAAAGGTCAGAAGCCTACTGGACCATCTGTTCCGTTGGGCTTATAATCCAAGATAATCCAGATTCATAGTATCGTTTTCAAAATCAGCGGACCACAAACACGACACTTTCCATAATTGCTTTTGCCGTATCCTATTCAAAAATCTCTTTCCCATCCTATTGTCTTCAGCGCAGTAATTAGAGAACCAAAAGATCCATCATTCCGGGTAGAAAGCCCAATTATTGTCTCACAAATCATCCGACCCGACCCATTCCACCCATTCCACCGCCCTCCTTGAGGATACCGACGAAGAAACCGAAGAAACAGGTGCTGAGAGGGTGGACCCTCTTTGTCTTTTCCGCTCTGGGTGTGTCGTTGCGCAAGAAGGGAAATGGCGCAATTTTGTGAGCAGCTGGGTTAAGGAGCACCTGTGGAGACCGTAATGATTGCATAGGAATGATGCAAATGGGCATGTGTCGTCTTCCAGTGTTTGAATAAGATGTGTTGCGTAATGGAGTGGAGGGCGTCTCGTATTCGCGCTTGAGAAGAGCTCGAGAGGTTTTCAAAACGGCGAGGAAAATGTAGAAGTTCTGGTTAGGTACACTCATTTTCCTCGGTACATGGAATAAACTTTTTTATTGTATTCTACGTGTTTTCTAGAATTGATGACAGAAAACGCCTACGCAAAGTCCTGATCAAAGTAAAAACATTTTCCCGAACCGTACTCACATTCCCAAGCAATGCATGGTGGGAGTCCCATCGTTCCCATGATTCGAATTAGAGAATTGCCTCGACGGAGCTGCTTCCCGCTCTCTTCTCGATCAGTTGTGGTTTCCACTGCCTGTTGACATGCGGTTCTTCCCGGTTCTCCTGCTTCTCCTGGTTGCCTTCGGATGTTTCTCGGATGCGTCTCCAATGGACACTGCTAAGGAGTTCATCTCCAAGCTGAAGGCCGCCATAGACTCACACGACCGTCGTATCATTTCTGAAGTGTTGACGGACAAATTTACCTACGCCAAGTGTTCGACTGAGATCAAGAAAGGTAACATCTACTGGTGTGCAGTAATCACAAATGTGTTATTCAGATGCAGTCGTCTCGTTCCTGGCTGATATCAAACAAGGAACCGAATACACCATCACAATCAAGAAAGTCTCCGAACAACGCGAATTGATCCGCATCGACGTCTCAATCACAGGACTCTCCTTCTCTCCGACCATGGTGTTCTTTATCAAGGAGGTCGATGGAAGCTGGAAGCTTGCGATGGCTGTATCTTACTGCAATAATGTGTTGTTCTAACATGTCTCACATGTTTAACGTTGAATAAAACAATTTATAACGCATATCAATAAAAAACTGAGCAGAAAAGCTAAGCACAATGCGGGGCTCGAACCCGCGACAACCAGATTAGGAGTCTGGTGCTCTACCGACTGAGCTAACCGGGATCAAGAAAGGCAACACCTACTGGTGTTCTTTTATCACGAACTTGATGTTCAGAAATATTCGTTTCGTCCCTGGCTGAAGTGAAACAAGGAACCGAATACACCATCAACAGCAAGAAAGTCTCCGCAAAACCCGTAAACGAGTTGACCCGCATTGACGTCTCGATCACCGGACTCTTCTTCACTCCGAACACAGCGTTCTTTATCAAGGAGATCGATGAAAGCTGGAAGCTTCGGCACATCCAGCAATTTGACAGCTAACTTGATACTTCGTCCTGAATGAAGCATTTCATAACTCATACAACACTACAGAACTATTTTGTTGTTTTGTTCATGTGAACAAAGTATTTTGTATTTCAAAGAAGCACTACGGATCATTTTGTCACTGGAATCTTTGCATCACGACAATCTACATGTTTTTATTGATACAAAACGATTACTGAGTCACATAATTAGTCCACACTCTATTCGCGCACAATGTTCCAAAGAAAATATGACATCGGTGTGTGATGTGGCTCTCTGGTGACTACAGAAGAAGAAGAGTCCGGTGATCGAAACGTCAATGCGGGTCAACTCGTTCACGGGTTTTGCGGAGACTTTCTTGATGGTGATGGTGTATTCGGTTCCTTGTTTCACTTCAGCCAGGGACGAAACGGATATTTCTGAACATCAAGTTCGTGATAACAGCACACCAGTAGATGTTACCTTTCTTGATCCCGGTTAGTTCAGTCGGTAGAGCACCAGACTCTTAATCTGGTTGTCGCGGGTTCCAGCCCCGCATTGGGCTTATCTTTTTTGCTCAGTTTTTTTATTGAAATGCGTTATAAATTGTTTTATTCAACGTTAGACATGTTAGACATGTTAGAACAACATATTGATGCAGTAAGATGCAGCCATCGCAAGCTTCCAGCTTCCATTGACCTCCTTGATAAAGAACACCATGGTCTGAGGGAAGGAGAGTCCGGTGATCGAGACGTCAATGCGGATCAATTCGCGTTGTTTGGAGACTTTCTTGATTGTGATGGTGTATTCGGTTCCTTGTTTGATTTCAGCCAGGGAGGAGACAAATGCATCTGAATAACACACTCCTGATTACTGCATACCAGTAGACGTTACCTTTCTTGATCTCAGTCGAACACTTGGCAAAGAAAAATTTGTCCGTCAACACTCCAGAAATGATACGACGGTCGTGAGAGTCAATGGCAGCTTTCAGCTTGGAGATGAACTCCTTAGCAGTGTCCATTGGAGACGCATCCGAGAAACATCCGAAGGCAACCAGGAGAAGCAGGATAACCGGAAGGAACCGCATGTCAACAGGCAGTGGAAACCACAACTGATCGAGGAGAGAGCGGCGAGCGGCTCCGTCGGGGCGATTCCCTAATTCGAATCATGGGAACGATGGGACTCCCACCATGTATTGCTTGAGAATGGGAACGCGGTGTTCGGGAACACGTTTGTATTTGGATCAAGAAATTGCAGAGGCGTTTTCTGTCAACAATTCTTGAAAAAAACTGAAAACACAATAAAAAAGTTTATTCCATGTACCGAGGAAAACAAGACTGGACATGAGGCAAATACACGTAACTCAAAACCAGATTTAGCAGAAAAACTTGAAAATGAGATGAATAACTGATGAAAATGGGTCGAATATAATATTAGAAACACAGAAACAGAGGATCTTACTTAGAGAACAATTATACCCACATCCAATTACATCGCTTCGGGTTTGAGCGAGTCAGGTGTCTGAACTGATCCACCATTTGAGCGTGTCGGTTTTCGTTCGGCAGAACACCATCCGGAGCATGAAGCGCTGCGAGTTCAGCAATGATCACTTTCTCCAGAGTTGGCCACTTTTTGCATGCCAGCGCACGAGCTTCTCTGAGGTAGACTCTGGGGTCTTTTCTCAGGAAGCGGAGGCATCTGGATAGCTGGGTGAAGAAGCACGCCTTCTCCGTGTATGCTCCATAGTTGACGATGTCACTGGCGCACGAGTTCAGGACGACGCAGGCGTCGGCGTACTTTCCACGTGATATCTGAAATTTGGAGCATTTCAAAAGAAATTAGGTCATTGTTTCTGATGTTTGAGATGCTTGAAAGTTTCTGATGTGTAATCTTGAATTTCATCAAAACCATTGCTTTTCTTCAGGAAATTATGAAAAAACTCACCATCACCAGTGCAATCCTCCTGTTGATCATCGCTGGGATGTTTCTGAACGTGGTGTTGTCCGATATCTTCACAGCTTCCGCCAGTTCTGTCTCCGCCTCCACATACAACTTTAGCTTGTTGAGAATCGTCGCCTTTTGCATGTGAATCCGAATCTTGTTCATTGGATCCACCGTGTCCAATTTCTCAAGCATCGACAACGCCTCCTTCGGTTTTCCAGTAGAAGCCCAGAGAAGAGCAAGTCGGAGTTTGTACTCCACTTCCGAGTATCTAGCGAGCTCTTGGAGGTATTGCATGCCGATGTGGTCGAATTGCTGGAGGAAGATGAGCTCGAAGTGAATGACAGCGTTGGTGATGACAAAGTGACGCTGACATTGCCAGTAGAGATCCTCCGGGAACTGTTCCTCCATACTGTTCATGGTTGTCAGCGCATCGTCGTAGTTGCCTTGTGCCATGTAGGAATACGCCAAGTTTGCAGAGACAACAGCCCATGGTTCCATATCGAAGCAGCTCGAGTCGTTTGGTCCGTAGAAATTGGTGGTGAGGAAGGTGCTGGCGGCCCCACGAGCTTGACCAAACATTCCGTTGCGGATTCTGGAAGATATTCAGTTATCGTTGTCCAAAATTCAAAGTCACTTACAAGTTACTAGTCATGATTCCATATCCAAATGCTTCAATTCTTCTGTTTCTCTCGTTGTAATCATTCATCGTCGGACACATGAATCCAGTCTCCACCAGCGATCCAGTCTTCCTGAAACAAAAAATGACCTTATTTTCCTAGAGTGATCGGGCACTCACAATTTGTATGTTCCTCTGGAGATCATTCTCAGAATCATCATCTGCTTGCCGAGAGCGTCCATCTCGCAGCACAACTCAAACTCGTCTTCAGTCTGAGCACAGCATGGCAATCCGGGTTGTGGGTAGAATTCCATGTCGTCGATGGATCGGAGAACCTTTCGCTGCACACGACGATCCACCTCGACGTTGTTTGGAACAATTTGTGGTTTGTCCTCGAGAAGCGGGTTGCAGCCGATGATTTCGATGATGAGGATTTCCAAGTTGGCCATCTGATGACAAATGTCTTCGTTGTGCAGTTGGGCTTGTTGGAGACTCTCTTGGAGCAGTTGACGAGCCGTTTCGCTGGAAAATCATGAGATTGATGAAGTTTTTCAGGTGGTAAAGTATATTTTCCGTCATTTGGAGTAGCAAATGAACTGTTTCTTGCTAGATTTATAGAGCTGTCACATGAACTGGCAGAAGAAGGCTTCTGGGTTCCCAGAAATCCATCGTAAACGTTCTGTTTTGTCCTTCTTTTTAGTTTCAAATTTTGCGTGTTTTCTTGATCACGATGAGCCATTGAAAGCAACTCAACAGCTTTACAGTAGGTATGTACTGGTAGAAAAGTTAAGCGAGTCCTTTTCAGATAACTTTGAGCAAGAAAAATCAGCCAGACAAGCTGTCGGGCCATTTCTATGTGACTAGTAGACTGATGGTTCAATCGGAACTATGTCTTTCTTTAGATTTTCATGTGGGTGTGTCATAGTACGACGTCACTGGACAGAATTTGTCACTTCCTACTGGCCAGAGCGTTGGCTTCTCTGACGTCGACTCTTGGGTCTTTTTCAAAGTAACGAAGGCTTTTGGAAAGTTGAGTGAAAAACTACGCCGTCTCGATAAACGCTCCGTAGCTTGCAATGCCACTGGTACAAGAGGCCATCACAATCCCATCAAGAAACTTTCCTAAAATTTGGTAAAACTCACTAATCTCCGAAGATTCTGCAGATTCTCGCATTCAGAAGTGGTGCGTAGAGCAGTGGAACGGTGTTGGGAACTGCCAGACGGAAAGTCCGAGCGCAATGGTTCATATTCTCGTTTAGACTGTAAAATTAGAGAAATCACATTTGAACCCTTTCCATATAACTCTTACTCCAACATGGTGTAATCAAAGAACGACTTCATAGCTCTGATCGCAGAGGTACAGTCCTTTCTTTGAATGTGGATGATGGCTTCGAGGAGGAAGGCTTCATAGACGTCGATGTGGCGTTTTTGAACGTGGTAGGCGAATTTCAGCATGTCCTCGTACGATAGCTCGTACTTCTGGTTCTTCTGAATCATGCACAAGCTGTGCGAGATCCACTCTCTTGAACGCATTGAGCAATCTATGAAGAACGGGAGGAGTTTCTCGTATGGTCCGGGCAGGAAGCTGGAAAAGAGAAGGGTGACTTGGGAAAATCAATGTGGTTCTTACATTTCGTCGTAGTACGAGTTGACCCAGTTTCTCATTGTGAAGTTGATGTTGAACAGCTCGTCCTCTGTTGTTTTGGAATGCTGAGCCATGAGCTGAAAGAGAAAAGTGATGAATTGAGAGTAGTTTCAGAGATTTTGGCTGGTCGACGCTCATTTTGAGTCTCAGACGCATGTTTTTGACAATTCTCAGGTACTAGCTCTCGGTTTTGTAGACTTTTCTATCATTCCGTATCACAGAGCATAAATCGTACACAAAGAACAGAATTTCTTCGCTCTCTCTCTTTTGGAAAAAACTACAGGGTGGCTACCACGAAGAGTACTCTTACTTATACTATACTATGGCTTATACTATGTACTATGTACTTATACTATGGCTTATACGTCGCGGGTCTCCAACCTAGTTTTTGCCTGCTTTGTCAGTATCGGCCACTGTGATGGCAGACACTAACTCAACTGCCACTCCATCTCCACTTCAACAACTTTCCCTATATTTCAAGCCCCCAAAACACTCACTCTTTTCATCCAACGGTACATGAACGAGTGTGACGTTGAGAACGGCATGTTTCTTCTCTCGTGCAGCATGAACTCCTCGTAGTACATCTCAAGCGGCATGTTCGGGTCTTTTGTGTGCTTGTTGGTGTAGAACTCGTCCTCCACGTAGAGATTGATGTCGGCTTCTCCGCATCCAATCTGCTCCATAGCCATGATGAAGTGACGAGTGATTCCTCTGTTTTCGCCGAAGAACATACGGATGCAGTTGCGGAACTCTTTGTAGGTCAGCTCTTCTTTGAGGGACATTAGACCGTAGAGGCATTGGAAGACGCTGAAACAAGGTTGATTTGAAGCTGAATACAGGAGAATTTGTCAACTCACTATCCCTTCTCATCCGGACGGAATGGATCGTCACTCTTGACATGCTTCTTGCCGAAATGCTTCTCGAAGAGCAGACGGAGAAGGTAGAAGGTGGCGATCTACAAGTTCTATCGTTTTTTTAAGCGAAATTTTAAAAACAACTCACTCTAGTTGGTGTCAGTGGTTCTCCAGTCAGATTTGAGAAGATGTGTCCGAACAGAGCGTCCAAATTGATGTAACTCCGGCGCATAACCGGGCGAATCGGTGGAATTCTCTGCATTCTGCAAAAAGAAAAATTAGGGGGTGAAATTAAGTTGGAAAATGAGAGAATTCAGGCGGTAAAGCTGAAAAATAAAGGAAACGAGTTAAAAATTTGTTCAAAACCTTAGCCCAAAAGCTGACACCACTGCTGACGCGTTTTGTTGGCGTGTTTTGCGTGCATCGCATCGGGTTTCTGTTCTGTGGGCGAATGTGTGTACGGGTGAGCGGAGGGTCGCCGGCCGGCCGTCGTAGCGGGGCAGAGAGCGAGTCTCTGTGTCTCCATCAAAAGCACAGTGTTACACATGTCGACGACGGCCCGCGCTGCCCGTCCTCGCTGTGAGCGAGGAGAAAACGGGTCGATAAGAGCGCTCACGGAGCGGCCGAGGAAGCCGAGGCAAGCGAGGAGGACGGGGAAGAGCGGGGTGTTAGCGAGACCCGTCGCGGAGAGGAGAACAATGAATGGATGTTCGCGGCTGAAGAAAACGGGGTTCTCAATGGAGCGCATATGCAGAGCGTTGGACGGATAACCTGATTTGGCTGTTTTTGAGTTTAAGAAGTGACTGGATCTGAAACTGTGGACGGAAAATCAAGCAGAAGAACAAGACAACTACCGAAACATCCGAATCTTACTAGAAAATCATAAAAGTGACTCGTTTCTTTCCCATTGCTCTTAGAACTGGACCATTGGGTCTAACAAAAAACTGTCATTGTTTAATGAGAGCTGTGGCGGTTAGTGTAAAGATTTTTTAAGCTTTGATCATAAAATGACGGTCAATTATAGATTTTCTGACAGTCTTTCTTTGGATAGATTTGATGAAGCAACTACACATGTGAATTATGAAATGCTTTATTTAGAACAACATATTGATGCAGTAAGATACAGCCATCGCAAGCTTCCACCTTCCATCGACCTCCTTGATAAAGAAAACCATGGTCTGAGGGAAGGAGAGTCCGGTGATTGAGACGTCAATGCGGATCAATTCGCGTTGTTCGGAGACTTTCTTAATTGTGATGGTGAATTCGGTTCCTTGTTTGATTTCAGCCAGGGACGAGACGACTGCATCTGAATAACACATTTGTGATTACTGCACACCAGTAGATGTTACCTTTCTTGATCTCAGTCGAACACTTGGCGTAGGTAAATTTGTCCGTCAACAGTCCAGAGATAATACCACGGTCGTGTGAATCAATGGCGGCCTTCAGCTTGGAGATGAACTCCTTAGCAGTGTCCATTGGAGACGCATCCGAAAAACATCCGAAGGCAGCCAGCAGAAGCAGGAGAACGGGAAGGAACCGCATGTCGACAGGTAGTGGAAACCACAACTGATCGAGGAGAGAGCGGCGAGCGGCTCTATCGGGGCGATTCCCTAATTCGAATCATGGGAACAATGGGACTCTCACCATGCATTGCTTGGGAACGGGAGTACGGTATCTGGGAACGAGTTTTTATCCCGACCAGAGTCTTGCGGAGGCGTCAGAAATTCTAGAAAACACGGAGAATAAGATAAATAACCCTAAACACAAGCTAAAAAACAACAAAAACATCCAATGATTGAAACATTTTCATTTTACTAACATCAGCACTACATTTTTGATCAATGAGACCCCAATGATTAGCAGAGTCCACAGGTCTTCGCACAGTACAAGATTCTCTGAGCATCGGTGTAGAAGCTGTTGGTACAGTAGCCATTGGCAGCCCAAGAGGAGCACCTGCAAACAAACCTCCATTTTTTAGTCCCAAAATCAGTAAAACTTACGCAGAAGCAGAGTCAGTGCAGGAAGAAGTGGTAGAAGAGGACGAGCTGGAGGTCGAGGAAGAAGAAGAAGTGCAAAGTGAGCATGTAGAGGCGCAGTATTCAGTTTTGATGGCGGTGGTGTAGAAGGAAGAGGTGCAGAAGCCATTGGCAGCCCAGGAAGCGCAAGTTGACACTGAATCTGTGCAAGTAGCAGTGGTAGTGGCAGCGGTGGAAGAGGAAGAAGAAGATGAAGCACTGGTGGTAGCAGTGGAGCTTGATGATGAGGAGGAAGAGGAGGAGGTGGAAGATGAGGAAGAAGAAGAAGAAGAAGCATCAGTAGTGGACGACGAATCCGACGATGTAGTGGAGTCAGTGGTGCTGGCTGATGTACTGGCAGAAGTTGAAGATGAAGAAGAAGACGCCGATGTAGTAGCAGCAGAAGTTGAAGAAGAAGAAGACGATGAGGAAGAAGATGAAGAGCACAATGAACATGTAGAAGCGCAGTACTGAGTCTTGATAGCAGTGGTGTAGAAAGTAGACGTGCAGAAACCATTGGCAGCCCATGAAAAGCAAGTTGAGATGGAATCCGTGCAAGAAGAGGAGGAAGAAGCGGTGGTGGTGGAAGAAGAGGAAGATGAAGAGGAGGAAGAGCACAGTCCACAGGATTCTCCGCAGTAGTACAGTTTCTGGGCAGATGTATAAGAGGCAGAGGAGCAGAAGCCGTTGGCAACCCAGTTAGCGCAGCTGAATTTGACACATTGGTGAGATGAAATGGTCTCGAAAACTCACTTCGAGCCGGCGTCCCCGCACATTTCAGCTCCAGCAAAAAGCACGGAAAGAAGCACAAAGAAAGTATTCATGATGGTCAACTAATTGCTCGCTATGATCTCCTCAACTGGCCACACCGGATTTATACTCAACTTTCATGTTTGAACAACTGGCACAGTGACCGCAAACGGACAACATTACATGGCACTGAATTAGTAACTTTGACTGCCTTTGAAGAGCAACTTGTGCCGGATCATGTGAATCATTTAGTTGTTGATCATGAGGGAAGTGGAGGGAGTTCCTTTATCGGTGAACTTTGTTAAATTGAAATGTTTGAAGTGTCTGGGTGGGTCATAGACAGTTTTTGTGGAAGTTTCGTTTTTTGTGAGATGGTTACTGTAATGGAGATACATCGAGATCTTTGTGGGGTGTTCTAGAACTTTAGCATGCTAGTTTGATACTTCTTCAGTTCTATATTTTCTAATTTTTCATTCTCTTCTGATGTTCTTCATCCTTTCTACAAGCCGTCAAAACAAGATCTCATCTCATTTCACTACTTTTTTTAAAATAACCCTCGGTCCCTTCCCATTTCAGCCCAAAAACCAAAAAAAAGCGTCAACACACACCCAACTCTCCAATATTTGCACACATTTTCTTATCTTTCAGTACAACTGAGGTAAGGACGCCAGGCCAAGCCAGGCCAGACAAACACCAGCGAGGTGTCGGCCGCTCCCCTACCCACTGGTATATAAGCGCTGCGTTCTCTTCAGTTTAGCATCGGTCCGGAGTCAGTGGGTTACCTTTCTCTACACCCTTCGGGGTGTTACCCTCCCATTGACACCAACTTGACCGCAGTTTTGCGATTTTGGGAATTGTCTGATTTTTTGCGTGATTTTTCAATAGACAGGAAAAAGTTTGATTTGGTGTTCTTCATGTTTTCAAAAGAAAAAACTAGCAAAAAAATTAATTTTTTCGGGTTTATATCTCATCGTATACAGCAAATGGACACTTTGTGAATAATCTTGCTGACATCGCCATTTTTTTCTCTTCAAAATGATACCAAAAGGAACATTTGTTAAAAAATTCACTTTTGGCACATCAAAAACCAAAAACTCTAGCGCATATTGCGCCAGGGGCCAGTGGTGACGCGTTTCTCGTGCTTGTCCATTTCATGCAACAATCCTCGGCTGATTAGATAATTGCTTTTAACAGCAAATGCACACTGAGTGAATATTATCACTGAATTTGCTGAATTTTTCTCTTCAAAATGATACCAAAATGAACATTTGTTAAAAAATTCATTGTTGACACATCAGAAACCGAAAGCTCCAGCGCAAATCGGGCCAGGCGCAAGTGGTGACGCCTTTCTCGTGCTTGCCCACTTCACGCTACAATCCTCGGAAGATCAGATTATCGTTTTTTACAGCAATTGCGCACTATGCCCATATTTTCGCTGACTTCGCTAATTTTTTCTCTTCAATTTGATACCAAAAGGAACATTTGTTGAAAAATCCATTTTTGGCACATTATGAGTTTCTCGCCTTATACAGAAAATGCACACTTTGCGAATATTTCCAATGAATTCTCCGAATTTTTCTCTTCAAAATGGTACCAGAATGAACATTTGTTAAAAAATTCATTTTTGGCACATCAAAAACCGAAAACTCTAGCGCATATCGCGCCAGGGGCCGTTGGTGACGCGCTTCTCGTGCTTGCCCATTTCATGCAACAATCCTCGGCTGATTAGATAATTGCTTTTAACAGCAAATGCGCACTGTGCCTATATTTTTACTGTCTTCGCAAAATGTTTCTCTTCAATTTGATACCAAAAAGAACATTTGTTGAAAAGTTCATTTTTGACACATCATTAGATTCTCGTCTTTCACAGCAAATGCACACTTTGTGAATATTTTCGTTGAATTTGCCTTTTTTTCTCTCCAAAATGATACCAAATTTACCATTTGTTAAAAATTCATTTTTGGCACATCAAAAACCAAAAGCTCTAGCGCATATCGCGCCAGGTGCTAGTGGTGGCGCGTTTCTCGTGCTTGCCCATTCCATGCAACAATCCTCGGTTGATAAGATAATCTTTTTTTACAGCAAATGCACACTGCGCCCATATTTTCGCTGACTTCGCTAATTTTTTCTCTTCAATTTGATACCAAAAGGAACATTTGTTGTAAAATTCATTTTTGACACATCATTAGATTCTCGCCTTATACAGCAAATGCACACTTTGTGAATAATCTCGCTGACATCGCCAATTTTTTCTCTTCAAAATGATACCAAAATCAACACTTGTTAAAAAATTCATTTTTGGCACATCAAAAACCAAATACTCCAGCGCAAATCGGGCCAAGCGCAAGTGGTGACGCGTTTCTCGTGCTTGCCCATTTCATGCAACAATTCTTGTCTGCTTAGATAATTGTTTTTCACAGCAATTGCGCACTGTGCCTATATTTTCACTGACTTCGCTAATTTTTTCTCTTCAAAATGATACCAAAATGAACATTTGTTGAAAAATTCATTTTTGACACATCATTAGATTGTCGCCTTATACAACAAATGCACACTTTGTGAATATTATCACTGACATCGCTGAATTTTTCTCTTCAAAATGATACCAAAACGAACATTTGTTAAAAAATTCATTTTTGGCACATCAAAAACCGAAAACTCCATTGCATATCGCGCCAGGTGCTAGTGGTGGCGCGTTTCTCGTGCTTGCTCATTTCATGCAACAATCCTTGGTTGCTTAGAAAATTGATTTTTACAGCAAATGCGCACTGTGCCCATATTTTTGCTGACTTCGCTAATTTTTTCTCTTCAATTTGATACCAAAAGGAACATCTGTTGAAAAATTCATTTTTGACACATCATTAGATTCCCGCCCTATACAGCAAATGCACACTTTGCGATCATTTTCACTGACCTCGCTGATTTTTTCTCTTCAAAATGATACCAAAATCAACATTTGTTAAAAAATTCATTTTTGACACATCAGAAACCGAAAGCTCTAGCGCATATTGCGCCAGGGGCCAGTGGTGACGCGTTTCTCGTGCTTGCCCACTTCATTCTACAATCCTCGGCTGATCAGATAATCTTATTTTACAGCAAATGCGCATTGTGTCCATATTTTCACTGACTTCGCTGATTTTTTCTCTTTAAAATGATACCAAAATGAGCTTTTGTTAAAAAATTCATTATAGACAATTCATCAGCTTGTCGCCTTATACAGCAAAAGCACACTGAGTGAATATTATCACTGAATTTGCTGAATTTTTCTCTTCAAAATGATATCAAAATGAACATTTGTTAAAAAATTCATTTTTGGCACATCAAAAACAAAAAGCTCGAGCGCAAATCGGGCCAGGCGCAAATGGTGACGCGTTTCTCGTGCTTGCCCATTTTATGCAACAATCCTCTTCTGCTTAGAAAATTGCTTTTTACAGCAAATGCGCACTGTGCCCATATTTTCACTGACTTCGCCATTCTTTTCTCTTCAATTTGATACCAAAAGGAACATTTGTTGAAAAATTCATTTTTGACACATCATCAGCTTGTCGCGTTATACAGCAAATGCACACTTTGTGAATATTTCCGTTGAATTTGTTGAATTTTTCTCTTCAAAATGATACCAAATTGAGCATTCGTAAAAATTCATTTTTGGCACATCAAAAACCTAAAACTCTAGCGCATATCGCGCCAGGGGCCATTGGTGACGCGTTTCTCGTGCTTGCCCATTTCATGCAACAATCCTCGGCTGCTTAGATAATCATATTTTACAGCAAATGCGCACTGTGCTCATATTTTTACTGACTTCGCCAATTTTTTCTCTTCAATTTGATACCAAAAGGAACATTTGTTGAAAAATTCATTTTTGACACATCATTAGATTCTCGCCTTTTACAGCAAATGCACACTTTGTGAATATTTCCGCCGACTTTGCTAATTTTTTCTCTTCAAAATGGTACCAAAAGGAACATTTGTTGAAAAATTCATTAGTGACAATTAGATTCTCGCCTTATACAGCAAATGCACACTGAGTGAATATTATCACTGAATTTGCTGATTTTTTCTCTTCAAAATGATACCAAAATGAACATTTGTTAAAAATTCTTTTTTGACACATCAAAACCCAAAAACTCTAGCGCATATCGGGCCAAGGGCCAGTGGTGACGCGTTTCTCGTGCTTGTCCACTTCATGCAACAATCCTCGGCTGATCAGATAATCTTATTTTACAGCAAATGCGCGCTGTGCCCATATTTTCACTGACTTCGCTGATTTTTTCTCATCAAAATGATACCAAAATGAACTTTTGTTAAAAAATTCATTATAGACAATTCATCAGCTTGTCGCCTCATACAGCAAATGCACAGTTTGTGAATATTTTCGTTGACATCGCCAATTTTTTCTCTTCAGAATGATACCAAAAGGAACATTTTTTGTAAAATTCATTTTTGGCACATCAAAAACCAAAAGCTCTAGCGCATATCGCGCCAGGTGCTAGTGGTGGCGCGTTTCTCGTGCTTGCCCATTTCATGCAACAGTCCTCGGTTGATAAGATAATCTTATTTTACAGCAAATGCGCACTGTGCTCATATTTTCACTGACTTCGCTAATTGTTTCTCTTCAATTTGATACCAAAAGGAACCTTTGTTGAAAAATTCATTTTTGACACATCATTAGATTCTCGCCTTATACAGCAAATGCACACTTTGTGAATATTTTCGTTGACTTCGCCAATTTTTTCTCTTCAAAATGATACCAAAATAAACATTTGTAAAAAAATTGATTTTTGACACATCAGAAACCTAAACCTCTAGTGCGAATCGCGCCAGGGGCCAGTGGTGACGCGTTTCTCGTGCTTGCCCATTTCATGCTACAATCCTCGGTTGATCAGATAATCTCATTTCACAGCAAATGCGCACTGTGTCCATATTTTCACTGACTTCGCTAATTTTTTCTCTTCAATTTGATACCAAAATGAACATTTGTTGAAAAATTCATTATTGGTACATCATCAGCTTGTCGCCTCATACAGCAAATGCACAGTTTGTGAATATTTTCGTTGACATCGCCAATTTTTTCTCTTCAGAATGATACCAAAATGAACATTTGTTAAAAAATTCACTTTTGACACATCAGAAACAAAAAACTCTAGCTCATATCGCGTCAGGGGCCAGTGGTGACGCGCTTCTCGTGCTTGCCCATTTCATGCAACAATCCTTGGCTGCATAGAAAATTGCTTTTTGCAGCAAATGCGCACTGTGCCCATATTTTCGCTGTCTTTGCAAATGTTTTCTCTTCAATATGATACCAAAAGGAACATTTGTTGAAAAATTCATTATTGACAATTCATCAGCTTGTCGCCTTATACAGCAAATGCACACTTTGTGGTTATTTTCGACAAATTCTCCGATTCTTACTCTTCAAAATGATACCAGAATGAACATTTGTTGAAAAATTCATTTTTGGCACATCAAAAACCAAAAACTCTAGCGCATTGCGCGCCAGAGGCCAGTGGTGACGCGTTTCTCGTGCTTGCCCATTTCATGCTACAATCCTCGGCTGCTTAGAAACTTGCTTTTTACAGAAAATGCGCACTGTGCCCATATTTTCACTGACTTCGCTAATTTTTTCTCTTCAAAATGATACCAAAAAGAACATTTGTTGAAAAATTCATTTTTGACACATCAGAAACCTAAACCTTTACTGCGAATTGCGCAAACTGCTAGTGCTCAGGCATTTGTTGTGCTTGTTCATTTCTCGACTGATTAGGCTATTGCATTATACCGCAGATACAATTTTTGCCTGTAACTTCACTGATTTTGCCGATGTTTTCTTCTCAAAATGATACCAAATGAAGAATTTTCCGAAACAAAGATTTATTGGGTTTTTTGTAAACAGTAACAAGATATTCAATGATTCAATGTAACAAAATATCATGGAAATGGAATACCGGACAAAGTAAGGATAAGTAGATTCATGGGAGATTCAGAGCAGAGATTTATCGTACTTATTGTTTTTCCTTATAATCCTTATGCCACGGAAGTGGGGAGTCGAATCGACGGCGTGTTGGCTTCTCTGGTCTATCATACGGCTTCTCCAATTTGGATTTCTTTTTGCGATGAGTTCTCTGAATATGAAAAAGATAGTTTTTTCGCTACAATTGACAGTTTTACTTACCGTTCTCTTGGATTTCTTTGCGACAGTCTTCTCGGTGTTTTGGAAACTCTCAGGTTCGATTCTCATCAACTTCGCCTTCATTCTGGCGGCTTCGATGAGTTTGGCGAGCGGGCGGACGAAGTCCTTGTTCTTCAGAGCTTTCGCGTAACTCCGGTCCGCAGGTCCCAACTTGATCATATCTCTGACGTGTAGATTGAACTGCTCATCGGTCCATGTTTCGATTTCTGCAAGGAAAATGACAGGTTTTATCAGAAATTAGGTTGTCTAATTCTACTCACCAGGTGTTAGGTCTGGCATCCGAGATGTCTTGCTTTTCTGGAGTGCGAACATCTTCTTCGGGGTCAACATCACGTCATGGAAGACCATGGAAATGTTGAAGTGGAAGAATTTGCTCAGCGTACGGAGGTCAGGGAATTTTTTCGTCGCAAAGGTGTTCACAATTCTCTGGATTTCCTTCTCCCATTTTGAGACTGAAAAATCACTATTGTTTTGAACAAGATTCAACTAAAACTCACGTCCATGAATTCTCTCATTCTCACGTTCCTCCGCACTCTTCTCCACTAGAGCAGTGTTGATCTGTTCATCTATAAAAAGTATCATTTGTGCCTAGAATCTCTTAATAATGTTTATAAAAGTTACCTCGAGGCACATTATCTGAAATGTGATACAATGGCTCATCGATGACATACTCATCCAACTCGGAGGCAACCCACTCGAGAAACGGCCACTTGCACTCTGAAAACTGATAGTCTAGGCTGGAATCAGTTGTTATTGTTTACCGATCTCTGCTCCAAAATCAGTCCTATGATTGCATTGAGGATTGACAGAGAGCACTGAAAATTGAAGAATTGAAGAATTCGAGGTTTTGATCACACTAACCGTCGTGAACTGCACCAGGAGGGTTATCGTACGGGAGCCAGTAGTAGTCTGAACGGAACGATTTCTACGACTAAAGAATTGTAGTGAATAAAACGTACCGTTGGCTCTGTTTTGGCAATGTCCGCATGGGTTACTGATGTCCACATAACCTGAATAACAGGTTCTTACATATCTTTGAGTTATCAAACTCACGGCGTGGATCGCAGTCGTGCTGGAACCAGTGGAACGTCTCCCGAGTCCATCTCTTACATGCTCTGCACCGGTGAGTGAGGGTGGTTCCACGATGCGGGGACAATGTGATGACTTCTCTCGGCGACTCGATACAAGGCCACATATATGCATCACTCATCATCTCCTCCGGGAGCTCATCATTTGGGTAATGCCTGTCCGGTTTGGAAATCGACCGATGTCTTTGAAAGCTGGAAATCGACCTTTGGCAATCAAAGCGACTCGAAAAAACGCACCTGAACCCAGACCACCAAGCATTGAGTGGAGGATAGATGCCATCCATGTACACTGTCTGGTTCAGCTTGTATTGCCTCTCGAAGTCGGTTGCGTAGAACCCATTGCGGTAGAAATACAGCTGAAATAGGTTCAAATTTACATTTACTAATTGGAAAACCAACTCACCAACGGACGTTTCCCTTTGACGACTCCCCAAACGACTCTGAAATCGTCGTGCCAATCTGGGTTTATGTGCCGAGTCTCTGATTCTCGGAGAATGACGAACGCTCCTCTTGCGATCTCTTCGACATACTTGTCGTCCTCCTCGTACAAAGCACTGTAGCTTTCCGTTCCCCAGAATTTGTGGGGGTCTTGTGAATCCGTGTTGGAGAGAGAGTAGCTCTGGTAGACCCATCCGCGTACTTTCGAAAAGAGGTAGATCTGTCTTTTCGACCTGAAAAGATGGATTTTCATGGAAACAGAAAGGATTTCTTTCACTCACCACATAGGATTTGGCCAGTCTCCTTTCACTGCCACTTCTCTTTCCAATGGAATCTCCACTTGTTTATTCCTGAGTCTCGGCATTCGGCACTTTGTCAGTGGGTACATGCGCTTGACAGTGATTGCTTTCCAATAACGACAGGTTCCTTGTTTCTTGAGTTGTCGGAATTCATCGAGATTTCCAAGTCCGGGAATCGAGATCTGAGGAGGCACGAAGTCACTTTTCGGAGCTTGAACCTTTTGCTCTGGCATCCGAGCAAGTTGAGCAGGTTTGTGAGCAGCTTTCTCCGAATGCCCTTCACTTCTCATCCCAGGTTTCTGCGACACAACAACAGCTGCCGTTGGTCGAGATGATTGGAGAAACGGATCTGGTTCTGAAAAATGAAAAATTGATAAAATTGCATCAGCAAAAGTGTGAACAACGACCTTTCCGATGATTTGAAGCGAAAGTGCTCGGATTTTGTGGCTTTTCCGGAGCTCCGAATGGACGGAGAGATTGCGCTGAATCTTCCAAATTGTTTCGATGGGCTGTCATCATCCACGACCGATCATTAGAAATTGAGGAACTTCGTCGATACTCTGAAAAAATTGAAAACTTCGGTGAAGAAGAACAATTCGAGGAAAAAGAAACTGACAAACAAATTTCTAGTTTCAAAAATGGCAACATTTTGTCTCGGTCATTGTTTGCATTTGCCGATTATTTCTTATCAAACTTCCAGCTATCTCTTCAATGTGTTTACGACGTGTCAGTTTTTACAGGAACTAGTTCCAGTTGTTTACAACTGATATTCATGGGTTTCGACTCACCTTCTCTTGAAACAATCGGTGCGGGTCGGTTGTGCGTGTTCCAGATGAGCTGTGGGTGGTGGTCTGGAGTCGTTGGAGCTGACGACTCTTCTGAAGTCGCCAGTGCCCACAGCTCATCGTTCGCCTTGTTTCTCTTTGCCGGGGGAGACGGGCTTCTGGATGATTGAGTTTCGGAACCTAGAAATTTGAAGTCAATCAATGCTTACAGCAATGTTTCTCACCATTTGCACTGTGACTTTCATTGTCACGAGAATCAGCAACTTTACCAGAACTCAAATTTCTCGCGTGGATTGGACTCAATATGGAGGGTTCAGAGATTGGCCGTTCGTTGTGCTCCGGAGACGTCGGATCTGACGAATCATCATCGGACGAGATCTCCTCCATCAATGCCTCCAAATCTGGTTTGGCTCTTTTGGGTGCTTGAGTTCCGAGACCTGAAAATTTGAAGTCAATGAGTGTTGAAAACCATGTTTCTCACCGTTTGCAAGTCGAGAGCCATTGCCACGAAAGTCGCCAGTTTTGTTGCAGTTTGAATGTTGAGAATTGAATGATTTAGAGACTGTCGACCCCAAATCGGACAGTCCTGAGTTGGAAGATTCAGAACTGGATCTGTTCACTCGAGATGAACTTGTTGTAAACGGGTTAGAGTTGGAAACACTTGAAGAAAAGTATTTCCTGCTTGAGATGGATGATTTTGGATTAGATAGTGTAGAAGTTGAGTGAGATCCATGACTAGTTGAGTGAGAATTGAATGATCCCGAATTAGATGTTCCAGAGCTTGAGTGTCCGGAATTGGGGGATGAATCGAATGTTGAAGAACACAACTTGGAATGAGAGAATTGAGGAAGTTTGGATTTTGATTTCGGAGACTTTGATTTGAAGAATTCAGGGCTTGATGATCCGGAATGATAGTGTTTCGATTTGAATGGAAAACTTGAGGTTCCTGAGTTCATTATACCAAAGTTCGATGTTGATTTTGATGAGTAAGATGCGACCAATTTTGCCGAATCGAAACTCGATTTCTCGGATTCGGGATTCGACGATTCCAACCCCGGTGGCTTTGCATGGGAGAATCCGAAACTGAACGCCTTTGTATTGGGAGATTCGAATTGGGATGATGAGGAATGATGCTGTTGGAGCGGGGATGAGCACACTGTGTTTGATTTTGAATTGAAATCTCCAGATTTCGAGTGCTCAGAGTCCTTTTCATTTGGGTTGGATGTGAGTTGAACAAAACTTGATTCCCTTGGGTTAATTGGTCCCGACGTGTTAGACTTAGAGTTGGTATGCCCAAAACTCACAGATCCCGAATCCGAACGTTGAGAACTCAATGAACTGGAGTGCGATAACTGTGAGTGTGTTGAGTGAGACGGTTTTGGATTCGGCAATCCAGAACTGAACAATCCAGAGCGCGGCAGAGTTGAAGATTCCGAGATCGATAGTCTTGGAGTTGAAGATGGTCCATGCGCACTAGAGTGTCCATGCGACAAATGAGAAGCTCTTGAGTCTGAAAAACATACTTTTTAGGTGCTGAAAAGCTCAAAAAACAACACACTCACCATCTCCATTGGCTTTGTTTGGTGAAATCGGCTTTTTGAAGGAATTTGAATCCTTGTCTCTCGATTTCTGTTGCTCCATCTTAAGACGAGATGGGCTACGGAACACTAGACACAACACAACACTTCTGAAGCTGCAAGAAAGATAGAAAAGAATACAGAAATAAAGACAGAACGAAGACAGAATAGAGAAAAGAAAGATATCAAGCGAGTGAAACGCGTAAAACACTTTGAAAAAAGCGGGCAGCCCCGTATTTGCTCAATTAGAAGGGCGTGCACTTTTGAATTTTGAAACTTCTTCCTTATAAAAGTACATCTGGATTGTACTTTGGAAGGTCAGCCCTTCCAATGAAGCAAATAAGGAACTTTCTTGCCCAGAATCAGTTCATTATTCGTGGAATTTATCATATTTGAAAAATAGGAATGCTTATATGTTTGTTACAACCAAAAAGACATAGAATCACAATGATTATACAAGGGGATATAGTTACTGACCAATGACTAGGAATCGTCATGACTAGAAAGGGCAGGGGGACTCAATACACTAATAGTTTGGATGTTTAGAATAAAAAAGAGGAAAGAGTCATGAAAGGGGTTATAAAAGAGTATTGGTTTCCAAGAAAATGCTAGATTTACGAGTCTGTCTGTCACGTGGCATCGTAAAACCACCGAAACCACCCCAGAAGTTTGGATTAGAAATAGAAAATTCGGACAATTGGGAGTTGGAGTGACAAATTGAAAGAAACTGCTGAAAAAGTTTGAAAGAAACTGATTGAAAAAGTTTGAAAAGTCGGTTAAAAGCAAGAAACAAACTGCAACTAACGAGACAACTCCTAATCCAGGTCCATCAGAATCTTATCACCATCGACGATGTACATCTCTCTCGGCCCGGAGCTTCCAGTCTCGTGGGTGACCTTCTTGACGATGACTTCTTGCACAATCTCTTCTTCAAAGCCACTTTCGCCGACCAAATTGAAGGAATGGTACTTTCCAAGACGCGGGACCCAGCGCTCCTCTCTGACGACACATTTGACGTCGCTGACCGCCAGTGGGCTGACTTCCCCTGGAATTTTGCTGGTTTTTGAATGTTTGAGATTAAGTTTCAGCCGGAAAACTGAGTAAAATGAGACCTATGACTCCTAACTCACGGCGTGCAAAAGTCTACGCAGAATGCCGCGGCGGCGACACACGCTCATGCGAGTGTTACCGTAACCCAAAAATCTCTTATTTTGTGCAGTTTTCCTAAAATTTGTCGTTTTTTGCTCATCAACGTGCACTAAAAAACAGAAAACCAGAGGGAACACTGTTTTTCGTAGTATTCTATCAGTTAAACAATTAACACATTTGACTAGTGACATCGCTGATTTGACTAGTGACATCGCTGACCGCCAGTGGACTGACTTCCCCTGGAATTTCGTCGGTCTCTAGGTGTTATAATAGAGTTTCAGCCGGAAAACTGGGTAAACTGGCCTATGACAATCATTCCGAGCACGGTTTGTAAAAGTCTACGCGAAATGCCGCGGCGGCGACACACGTTTATGCGAGTGCTACCGTAACCCAAAAACTCTCTCATTTTGTGAAAATTCCGGGAAAATCTGTCGTTTTCTGCTCATTAACGTGCATTACAAGACAGAAAACAAGACTAAACACTGTTTTTGGTAGGATTATATCACGTAAACTATCGAAACATTTGACATCGTTGAGAGCCAAAGGACTGACTTCCCCCAGAATTTCGCCGGTTTTTAGTGGATTGAGATTGAGTTTTTGCCCAAAAACTGGGTAAAATGACTAGAATTGTGAGGCCTATTCAATCATTCCGAGCACGGCCTGTAAAAGTCTACGCGAAATGCCGCGGCGGCGACACATGCTCATGCGAGTGTTACCGTAACCCGAAAACTCTCTCATTTTGTGAAATTCTCGGAAAATCTGTCACTTTTTGCTCATTATTGTGCTAAGAAGACCGAAAACAGTAGACAAAACTGTTTTTCGTTGTATTTTCCCACTCAAACTAGCGAAACACAGAGGAACTGAGCAAATCGCCGAGTTATTCGAAATGTCACTTTGTCGCAGTAAATAAACGAGAAGTTCCGACTGTTTCACTTTTCTCTAATGCTTTGAGGCATGTTCTGTTCATTTTTCATCCAAGTTTGTCACAATTTTCAGCGAAAACCCCAAAAAACTAGCGAAATTCATACATTTCCTAATGTTTATTCGCGAAATCTTTCGAGCGGAGAGTATGGTGGACCGCACTTGCAGCATTTGTATAATTCAAAAAGTTTCCCCACCGAAAATCAGCGGAGAAACTCTTAGCAGAAGCGCATAGACTTTTACAGGCTGTGCCGAGCCTCTGATAGCCAATTTCTCTTCAACAATAGTCAAAACTCACATGTTTTCACGGATTTTCCTCGTTTTCCGTTTGAGATGAAAACGCGTTGGACAAACTTGGTGAGGGGACATTTCCAAGGGATCTCAACGATTCGCTCATTCTCTCCAATCTCCACTTCCATCGGTACCATCGGCAGTTCCCCAAGCCCGCCCTCCTTCTCGCGCTTGCGATTCGCTCGTTGACGACGTTCCATCCTCTTCTCCTCTCTTTTCAGCTGTCTCAGTCGCATTTTCGTCTGTTTTCGCTTTAGTCTGATCTTCTTGTTCTCTGAGGGAAACGATTTTGGGGGTTAGGATTTGAAAGAATAAGAACTTACTCGCTTTTCTGGAGACGGAGATGATTCCGGAAGAACGCATTGGGTAGATCATGCCGGAATCCGGGTTTTTGCTGTAGTTTACCCTGAGAATAGGTGTTTTTGGAGAAAATCGGCTGGTGGAAAACAGAAAAGCAACGGAAAGTTCTTCACAAAGGACGATAGAGCTGTTTTTCTGATTGTGAAAAGGAGTGAAGAGTAGAGGTACGGAGCGGCGATTTCTGTCGTTCCCGTTTATCACCGCTCAAATTGAAGAGCGCTGGTCAAAAACGAGAGAAAGCACTGTCTGGACCATGCCCTCTTGGTCGAGGGGCGCTAACGGAGAGGGCGCGATGGAAAAAGGAGGTAAGAGAGAAATCAAACTTCTCCTGTTCTACACACGTGCGTGCTGTAGGGAGACGACGGAAGGAGGAGAAGGAGAGCGTTGCCGGGCGCTGTTCTGTTTGTTTTCAAATTATGAGGGGCACCGGCAGGCACGGTGCGGAATGACTCGTTCAAAAACGATGGAAGGTTCTAGACTTTGTCATTTTGTCACGTGCACTATTAGAAATGGGTAGTACTATGTGTGAATTAGAAAGGATTAGGCAACTGCCGTGGTTAATGAATACCTTGCTCAAATGGGTATAATCTCAAACAGAAAGATATATACTAGCGGGTTCCATCGGTTTTAGCTCATTCACAACGGAAATTAGGCCGGCGACTCCCAATCCGGTACGTCTGCCGAGAAGCAGGTGATTTCATGAGGTGAGCGGATGCATTGTCAAAACAGAAATGGCTCTGTCCCGGTTTGAGGGGAACAGAAAGAAGAAGAAAGGGGGACAACGAATGGAGTGGAGGCTTTTTGCGTGGTTTATCACCCCGCGAACTGTCCGGGCCCGCAGAGAGAGGAGAGAAGCAGACGGCGTGTGAAAGTCCAGTATGACACATCTGCGTTGGCATGCAGAGGGCATTGGAGCTGTGCAGAGGTTAGAGAACAGTTAGAGGAAAGTGTGTTGGTGGCCGTGTTGGGGCTGAGGGACCAGGTGCGTGTCTGTTTCATCAACTGCACTCTAGTTTCTACGCTTCAAAAACTGTGTGACCCCGTCGAAAGAGTAGAGAAGCAGATGAGATGGAAAACTTGAGTATGATACGTCAGAACTGACAAGAGAGGGCAGGAGAAGGAGGCAAAGCTGTGGAAGGGCGGGTCAAGGAACAGTTAGAGATACAGGAACAGCTAGAGGGGATGGTGGGGAGCAGACAGTTGCGGGTCTGTTCCGCCCGCCGAGAGAGGACAGAAGCGGACGATGCGAGAAATTTGAGTAGGAGTTGTAAGCATTGTCATGAGAAGGAAGGAGACCAAGAGAACAGTAAGCGATACATAAACAATTGGAAGGGAGTGTTAATGGCGGGGCCGGGTCCGGGTACCAGACTGGGCGGCTGTTTCATCAACTGCCCCGAAAACTGTGTGGACCAGCCGCGGGGAATGAGTCAAAGAACAGTTAGAGGAAAAGATGTCGACGTCTGGATTTGGTCCACACAGAAGTTTGTATGGCCCCGTCGAGAAAAGAGAAAAGCTGTGAATGTGGAGAAGTTGAGTATGACACATCTGCATTGGCAGGCAGTGGGCAGTGGAGCTGTGCAGTGGTTGGAGAACAGTTAGAGGAAAGTGTGTTGGTGGCCGTGTTGGGACTGTGGGACTAGGTGCGTGTCTGTTTCATCAACTGTACTCTAGTTTCTACGCTTCGAAACTGTGTGGACCGGACGAGAAAGGAGAGAAGCGCAGGATGTTGGAAAGTTGAGTATAACCCGTCATCGTTGACAAGAGAGGGCATGAGAAGGAGGCAAAGCTGTGGAAGGGCGGGTCGAGGAACGGTTAGAGATACAAAAACAGCTAGAGGGGATGGTGGGGAGCAGACAGTTGCGGGTCTGTTCCGCCCGCCGAGAGAGG
>LR538256.1:360264-373125 GCA_900883565.2 Caenorhabditis panamensis
CGGGGCTGGGCCCGGGGACCTGACTACGCGTCTGTTTCATCATCTACACTCTAGTTTCTACGCTTCAAAAACTGTGTGGACCAGCTGCTGGGGGTCTGGGTCGGGTTCGCGCAAAGCTTGTATGGCCCCGTCGAGAAAGGAGAAAAGTTGAGAATGTGGGAAAGTTGAGTAGGTGAAGTAAGCGTTGCGAGGAGAGGGAAGGAGAGAGTCGAGTTGGAGAACAGTATCAGATACATAAACAATTGGGAGGGGGCCCGGAAACCAGACAGTTGCGCATCTGTTCCGTCGCCAACACTCTGGCCCAGGTGCCTAACACTTGTATGACCCCACCAAGAGAGGAAAGAAGCAGAGGATGTAGAAATGTGGAATATCACCCGTCATCGTTGGCAAGAGAAGGCAGAAGAGAGAAGCAAAACTGTGGGAGGGCGGGTTAAGGAACGGTTAGAGACACAAAAACAGCTAGAGGGGATGGTGGGGAGCAGACAGTTGCGGGTCTGTTCCGCCCGCCGAGAGAGGACAGAAGCGGACGATGCGGGAAAGTTGAGTAGGAGATGTGAGCATCATAAGGAGAGGGAAGGAAGCGTAGAGAACAGTAACAGATTCATAAACAATTAGAAAATAAGTCTGTTCCGCCCGCCGAGAGAGGAGAGGGTGTTTATGGCGGGGCTGGTCCCGGGGACCAGACTGCGCGTCTGTTTCATCATCTACACTCTAGTTTCTACCACCCGAAAACCGTGTGGACCAGCCGCTGAGAAAGAAGTCAAAGAACTGTCAGAGGAAAAGGTGTCGGCGTCTGGATTCAGTCCGACCAAAGCTTGTATGGCCCAAAAAGTTGAGTAAGAGACGTAAGCGTTGCGAGGAGAGGGAAAGAGACCGTCGAGTTGGAGAACAGTATGATATACATAAACAATTGGGAAGGGGAGTGTTGATGGCTGGGCTATGCCCAAAAACCAGGTGCCCAACACTTGTATGACCTGCCGAGAGAGGGAAGAAACAAAAGATGTAGAAAAGTTGAGTATCACCCGTCATCGTTGGCAAGAGAGGGCGAGAGAAGGAAGCAACGGTGGTGGAGGGCGGGTCAAGGAACGGTTAGAGATACAAAAACAGCTAGAGGGGATGATGGGGAGCAGACAGACAGTCGCGGGTCTGTTCGCCCGCCGAGAGAGGACAGAAGCAGACAATTTTGGTAGTTGAGTAGGAGATGTGAGCATTGTCACGAGAGGGAAAGAGACCCAGAGAGAGGTCAAGTTAGAGAACAGTAAGAGATACATGAACAATTAGAAGCGAGGGTGCGAAAGGCCGGGCTGGGCCCGGGGGCCAGACAGTTGCGTGTCTGTTGCATCACCTACAATGTGGTGTCTGCGTCCCAACGCAGTAATGACCCCATAGAGAGAAAAGAGAAGCGGAGGCCGTGGGAATATCAAGTATGACACGTCAGAACTGACAAGAGAGGGAAGGAGGAGATTTGGGAGCTCTGGAATGTTTGAGCATCAAGCAGAAACAATTTCACAGTCAGAGAAGAAAGGAAACGTGAATGATGTTCTGAGCGGGTGATGGAAAATCACATGTTTGCTTCAACATTGCGACTGGAAAAGAATTCATGCGTAAAATAGAGTCTATGTAGCTCAAATTTGAGCAAGAAGAAGGTGAAGGGCGCAAACTGTGACAATGCGAAGAGTAAAAAACTTGAAGATATCCAAATTTAGAGAGACCCAAACGGCTACGCGAGTTTCATCACCAAAGTCTCGCGTATCACCTCTCTACTATGTAATAAGAGGCGCAGAAGAATATTTCAAGGACGCGAGGGGCTTTCGGCGTAGAAACGCTACTCCCGAAACAAAACATCTATTCTAATCCGCCGAATTTGGAGATTAGTTTCTGATTAGAGTGCCGACGATGGGGAGGACACCTACCAAGCTAACACATCAAATAACGAAACGAATTGCGGATTTAAAAAAAGGAAAGAGCGCTTTTTCTATTATGCTAATTTTATGAGATGGGCGGCCCGGTCCGTTTGTGCATTCGTCCACGTTGCTGATGAAAATGAGAATAAAAGGAGAGAGAATCACGCGTTTTTTCGAAGTGGAAATACTTTAACAGGTGCTATTGGAGAACTGGGTAAACAAGGAAAATGAACGTAAAGTTTTTGAAGATAAGGTTGGGAAAGTAGTGGATAAATCAGGAGAAATCCCAAAATGAGCTCTGCTGAAGGTTGTACGTAGAATGAGAGTAATATGCGGTAAACATTTCTCTCCAAAATTAATGAATAACCATCCCATGCACCTGGCATCCGTCGCCGAGACGTCTGCTAATTTGTAATTATGAAGGAAACTAATCCTCTTACTGGGGTTGCTTCCAGGTACGAGTTGTGTATTACGGAGCAATTAGAAGGGTGGAAAAGGCGTGGGAAGATGGGAAATAGGGTAAAATAAAGGATAAAACAAAAATATGAAGTTTTCAGGAACAAAATTAGAATGGAAAGGATGAATCAAAGTGCAAAAGATGCGCCGGAAGCCATTGGTTATAGAAAAAGGCTTCTTCTTGGAAAATCGTCAGGTTTACTGAATTTCCTTCTGAGCTTACCCTATTTTAAACAATTTCAGAATTAGACTAGCCGCAGATTCACAAAAATAAAGGACACGACGAACAAAAATGACCGAAACTAATCTGATGTGCAATGAGCTGCTTTGAAACGTCACGGCAGGTGTAAGGCAGCTGAAACGGGGCCGGGTCGCGCGAGATTTTCGATGAGAAAAGGGATAGAAAAAAACGGAGAAAGTAAATGTATTCTTCTTGAAAATGTTAGTGAGTTTCATCCCTGATTGCAAAACAACTTGGCAACAACTGGAAACAGATATATGTTGGTTATTTTCTACGAATTCATAATAAGAAACATCACACTCGCTTCCACTCTCTCTCTCTCTTTCATTTCCCACTTTTCCGCCAAAAAAGCATCTAATTTGGATGGGATTTCGAAAAGAGCATAGCTCACTCTCAAATTCTTCTGGTGTCTGCGCAGTGTTGGAGAAGGAAAGGGATAGGAGGTTACTAATTAGAGAGAAAGCGGAAGAGGGGGCAGGAGAAGAGATTGGAGAGCAGGGTAATGTATGTGCAACTTTCAGAAGCAAACTTCAACACTCAAACTTTTCTCATTGATCAGTTCTCGACGTCGAGGGTGCTGAATTCAGAAGATAGTGGTAGAATAATGAAAAGTCAATGAAAACAAGCCGAAGAAGATCGAAGTGATAGTTCAGTGCTACTAAAACTGATGACAAAACCAATGTTTTGAATTCTGTCTCAAAATACGGCCTTCACTAAACGACTCATACCAGAAGCAGAGAGTCAGAATGTACAACGACAATTCTGTGTTCTTCACATGAGATAACATACGCAAATTTTGTTTTCAGGTAAGCCCAGGCAGTGACAACAGCACCTGAGTATCACCAGACTCTGACTTTAGACAATTCAACAGCTTTTGGGGAGTTTATACATTCTAGCAAACTCATGTTTTCAAGATAGCGAGAGCGTCGAAAAACTGAACCCAAAACCCCGGCTTATTGTTCTCATAATGACACTACATTATAAAACTGACACATTTCAATAAACACAATTTCATTAGCAAGCCGATAAAGCAACATGAATTATTCATCCGTGAATAAGACGGCTGATAACTAGAAACGTTGTGATGCCCAATGTGACGACCACACACGCGAGTTTCTCGGCTAGGGACAGGCTGTCGGACTGGAAGAAGGTTGGGTTTCAAGGGAAGTTCAACTGTTAGGGACTGTTTTTTACCAGTTTTCTGAAGAAAGTGCAGATTTTGGATGGTTTTTTCCTTTGAACAGTGATGGTGTAATCGGCTTCTGTTAGAGGAGTCATCCTGGAAATGAAAAATGATGTGAATGTCCGGAAAAGAGACAAAAAGTATGGCTGTATAAAAATTCTATTTCAGGATCAGGATCACTAGCAGACAGGAAATTACTAACTACAGCTCCATGAAAAATCATAGAAGAACTGGAGTAGATAGACAGGATTTATGGAAATATGGAAAAGTAAAAAGTAACCTTCAATTATGAATTGGAAGTGTGTGAGTTGGGAAACTTGGGAAACTCATGAGAATGAAAAACTGAAACTCAGAACTCGTTCAGTAAAACAATAACAGAATCCTAATGTGATTGCTTCTGATACAGATACTGAGAAATTGCGTGTTGCTGAAAGTAGGTAAAACGTATATGAGCTTATCATATGACGAGAATTGTTTTTGTCTCTTTCATTCACGGTCAGGGCTCGGTTATCATGCATTTTTTCACAACAAGTAACAGTTGAACGAAAACGAGCTGTAGTTGAGTTTTACTAGTCAAAAACGAGAAGGGTCACATCTTTCCGGAGTTTCAAATCAAAACTGAACCTTGATACAGACTCCCATTTTTCTAAATCTTAGTAAGGTAACCAAGTACAAAAAGCAACCAACTCTGCTGGTCACTATGACAAAAAGTGCTCTGACCACCCGGAACGTCAAAGTAAGATTGGCCAAAGTGTGACTTTAGTGTCCACTGCTACATGTTCATCGATTTCGCAACGTTGCTTCAGGTGCTTTCGTTGTTCCTCTATTTGGTGACTCAGAGAGGGGCAATTAGCAGATGAACCTGTGTAGTTGCTGGATGATGAAATCTGAAGGTTCTAGAAGTCTTTCTAACAGGTTTCACAGTTTTTCAGCACTATTCTAGCGTCTCAGAACTTGTTTTGGTCTTGAGTCACAGCTCAGTACTTCAGTTTGGTTTACAGATCCTTCAGATAATGCCCAGGTCCAGAGAGCTCCACGACTACAGTACAAATTATCTAAAACGATGCCATAAACCTGCAATATCTGGAAATGCTTGTTTCCCTGGCCTTCAATTGTGAAACCATAGCCCCAAATCATGTCATACAAATACTTCCAATTTCCAAAAACCAATCAGTAACAGTTCCGGCCTCTTTATTCCACACAATCTCTCATAGTCACAGACAATCATTTAGTAATCCTCATCAATCTCAAGCTCCTCAACTGGGCTCTTCTTGTTGTTGACAGTGAACCAGACGATGAAAACCACCATGAAAGTGATAGCGGCGATTGTGTAGCAGATGAGAATGCAGTATGCCCAGTTACGCGCCTTCTTCTCGGTTTTGATGGAGCGGAATGAGTCGAGGGACTGAAAAGTTTCAGTGAACGATGTTGGTATAGTGAATATACCTCGTTATCATCATCCGAGGACGAGTCGGTCAGCTCGAGGTCACGGTCTCCACACATCTTTTCCCTGAAAGAGAACAGTCTCAGAAACTAGGAAAAACATCTAAAATTTGAGGAAAAAGGAGGTGGAGTTTGTTTAGATTTATGGAAAATACTAATTTCAAGTGTGTATACGAAAACGAAACAGACAAGAAAAGAGAAGACAAGTTGAATGATAAATGGGACTCAATCTGACAGATTTTGAACTGGGCTAGAGGAAGAATGGGAAACGAGAATGAAAACGAAATTTTCTCCGAGAAAGGGTATGTAGGATCAAGATCAGACAAGGGAAAGGTTATGAGAAATTGGAAAATAATGAAATGTCAGGCCAGCAATATTCTCGAATTGATTCAAAAGGTTCGAAAGGGTAGCGTTATCAGCAAAAGATAAGCTTCCTGCTAGAAAAAAGGTTCCAGACAGGTTCCGGCTCCAAAATGAAACGGAAATTGGGTTTAGGAACACTTGAAAGCTCCCTCTGCACTTCTATAGGCCACATAAAGAACGTCGGTTGGCAAAAAAGAACGGAAGAAAAGGGGAACACACCATTTTCCTCTTCTTTTCCTCTTCTTCCCATTCAAAATAATTGGCCATGCCCTCTTCTTTGCTTTACGATTTTTGCCTTCTTGGTCTTTCTCTTAGTTCAATTGGTTTTTGAAAAAGAAAATGATAGTCTTCAAAACAAGAGAAAAGGAGTAAAAACAGGGTCTAATCCATTTCATGTAGGCCAATATCACATGAGATAGCTTCGTTGCCATGGTTTTCAGGTCCCAGTGGGTTTGGCTGTACGATTTTTTATTTTTCAAGTGGGTGTTGGTGGTATAATAAACGTACATAGACAGAAAAACTGAAACTCGACTGAAAATATGGAGATACAAATCTTCAAGGGAAATCAACGACAAAACTCAAAACAGACTGAAAACTCGGTTCTCTCCCGCCTCCGCGTCGCTATGAAACCTATAATTTTTGGACTGATTGACGTCAGCAAACCAAGATTTTGGAGTTGGTAATTTGGGAATGGAAGCACGTGAAAATGCCAGTGATTTGGAAGTGGTAATTAATGATGACAAAGCGGATCCGTTGCATTGCTAGAAAGGATTGGGACTAAAGAAAAAGAGCAGCGGTCACAGGAAGTGGTACTAACAAATCTCGCCATGAAATCGGAATTTTAAAGTTTTTGGATTAATTTTTTTGAACATTTTTGGTAAAATCTGAGAGAAAAAACAATTTGGAGCCAAAAATAGTCAATTTGACTGAAATTTTTCAGTTTTTGGAATAATTTTTTTCAGATACCGTGTTTCTGACAGAAAAATTAGAAAAGTTAAAAGTTCTCCAGGAAAACCTCCGAAATCTGGGTGAAATGAACTATTCATGATCATCCGAATCCTCTTCTTTATCAGAACTTGCCAGAACAGTCCGAAAAAATCCGCCCAAAACCGAGAAAACTGCAAAAAAACGATTTCGTGGCGAGACCCGCTGAGTTTCACTTTGCGTGACTGTAGAATCAGGGAGAGAACGGTTTTTTTGATATCTAAAAGAAGAGAAAGTGCTGGAAAAACAAATTTACAGATATCGTCGCAGCTGACAATTTAGCCCATTTCCACGATGATTACAACAAAGCCTGAAACCCATCTGAAAAACGGTTTTATCTTCAATAACACAAATTCTAGTTTTCAATTCACACTTTGTTTGCTTTTGTTTCGTTTTTCTGTTCTTTTCTAATTTTACTCTTCGCGAAATTCGATACATCATCAATTTGCTAATTCCTACTCTTCATTGTAATTTTTATGACCCCTTCCTGCCAGACAATCCAACAACAGATGTTTTTGCTAACAGTGTGGATTTCAAACAAAGTGGTGCAAACAACGTGTTGTAAAGACTCACTGTCTAGAAACAAAGGTCAAATGTATCTGTTCTCTTTTTTTTCAACGTTGCATGATGCTCTCTCGCCATTTCTCTATTTCTGCGAATACATTTCTCTGCAAATAGCAGTCAATTCTTGTTCTCTCTCTCTTCTCCGTTCTCATCTTTTTTATTATGGAAATGAGCCTGTCAAGAGACACGAAACTTGACGAATGTTCGGGGCACCATACTGCGTTTTCCGCATAAGTTCTGGGTCTTTTCCTTCTTTTCCTTTTCTCCATTTTTTCTTCTCGTCGTTTTCCAATGGAAAATTTGCTTTGAAACAAAAGAAGATCTCTCCCTTAGTCTAGAGGGCCATCGAACGCAGCAACAGCTGTCAGGTGTAGGTCCCAGGGTCTCAGTCTCTCCATCACATCCCATTTATCTTGTCCATTCCATTCAATCTCGGCCACCTCAGCTCATTTTTGCCCTCTTTCGTGAGGCATCATAGAACCAGCCATAAATTTTACGAGAGTCCTCGCCGCACGCAACGCAGCCTTTCCTCGCCTCTTTTCTCCGCTTTTGTTGGTTTTCTCTTCACTTCCTTGCTTTCCATTTCGTATTTTGCTACGTTTCAGCTGACCTCCCCACTTTCCCCATTTTCAGTAACAATGACCCTCGACTACTATCGCTCCTCGGTGTGGAACGTTTCCACCTACAATTTCCCTGAGGAGAAGGTGAATCTCAACATTAAAGTCCCGGCGATCAACAAAAACGCTCCGAAAGCGCCGAAGTGCCCAGCTTATATCTTGGGTGCCTCCAAGCCTCTTGGTGCGATTAGAAAGATTGTCCATGGCCGAATGGAGGTGGCTGGGGTTGGAAAAGTGGAGACCTACCTTGTCAGAAAGATCAATGCAGAAATCGCTTTGTACAAGGAAATGACGGGGCATGTAAAGAGATCTCAAGCAGCCGAGAGATTGAAGAAAATCATGCTGGAATGCTTCCCAACAGCAACGATTCTGCAGTATGGATCTTTTGCTGTTGGGCTCGATGTATCCAGCTCCGACCTGGACTTTTCTGTCCATATCCCAGGAAAAGAAGGAAGGAAAATGCTCGAAGACATTGAAAAGGCTTTCAAGAAGCTAAAAGAGACCTTCTCCAAAGTGAAGCTCATTTGTGCCAATGTAAGTTTCGACAGTTTTCAATGTCAAAACAACTAATCTCTGAATCCCAGGTTCCTGTCCTAAAGTTAACGGACAAGAAGACAGGAGTGGAGATGGATGTGTGCACTGGAAGCTTGGATGGAATGCGGAACACACAGCTGCTTGCGTGCTACGCCCGGGTTGACCCCCGGATCCCATTGCTCATCAAAGCTGTGAAAGACTGGGCTACAAAAGCAAAAGTTGAGAACTCCGCAGATGGCAAGCTGAATGGACTAAGCGTCTGTTTCCTAGTCATCAGTTTTCTGCAAGGTACACTGTTCAAAATGCACTTTCTTCTCTAAAATTACTCGTTTTCAGTCGGAGTTCAACCGTGCGTGGCCCCAAACCTCCAGGAACTAGTGCCAGAGCTCCAGGGCGAGTATGACATTGTCTCGGACGAATACGGAAAGAAAGCTGAGGAACTTGTTGGAAATCTGGGCTGGGAGAGCCAAAACACCATGGATTGCGGGGAGTTGTTTCTCGCATTCTTGGCGTATTACGCGGTGTTTGAGTGAGTTTGAAGACATCTAGACGAATAACAAATACCTGTTTTAGCTTCGAAAACCACTGGATATCAATACGCCGAGGAGCTGTTCTCCCGAAAAGAAGAGATGAAGAAGGCAAGCCGCTCGATGGAATGCCCGACGATTCCAAGCCAATCGTCATTGCGGATCCCCACCTCAAAACTCCCAAGAACAACGCTTACACCCTAACCAAAGTCAAAACATTCAGAAGACTTCAACAGGAGTTCAAGCTCAGTTTGGAAAGAATCCTCGAGATCAAGTCGCTATTCGAGATGGGGGAAATGAGCGAGTGTAGAGGAAAGCTGAACGAGGAGGCCAGAGCTCGGGACTCTCAACTTGTCACTGAGCGAGAAGAGTATATTGAGAAGAACGGGAAGGATTCTTGGAGGACGGCACCGCATGCGGAACAGGGTTCCGGCCAATGTTTCTATGAAATGTTCCCAGATAGAATTCCAAAGCCGAACAAGCCGGGAAAGCCCAAGACTGTTGTGGCATGGCCAATGATGTTTGATTGAGTATAAAAAATCTAGTTTCTTCGTTTTTAAATTTTTTAGGGCATCTCGGTTGTTTTTCGGGTTTTAGGGTGTTATACTGATGAATAAAGTTTTTTTTTGGAAAAATTTGGTTGATTTTTTACTGTTTTTCAGTGAAAGAGAAACGACTTACAGAAGTTCGGGGTTAATTAATTCGTTTTATTTGAATTCGTCTCGGGAATCGAAAAATAAGGCTTGGTTAGAGTAAAAAGGCAAATTCTAATTGTAAGACACATACTGAAAATACCGAAAATTGCGAGATGAGAAATAGGAAATTTCAAAATTTCGAAAAAAAAATTTCAAAAAATACTCAATTATTGTATCGACCAGCGATCCATGATCTATGCTTCTTGTGGCTCCAGCACTTCTTCAACGACTTCTTCGATGACTTCTTCTTCCACACCTTCCTCAACGACCTCTTCCACCACTTCTTCGACGATTTCTTCTCCAATTACTTCAGTGGGGTAGATTTCAACCTTGAAGGTGTGGTTGACCATTTGAAGAAGACGGTTCTCGTTTCTTTCGAGCAGAAGTCGGAAGAGTTGATCGAAGGTTTCGTGGCCGTTAGAGGTGCCGAACGCTTTTTGACAGATTCTCCACATTGCATCGTATCGCTGGTGACCGCGGATGAATCCAGTGGGCTGAAAAATGGGAGGATTACTATACGAATCATGATTTTTGTTAGAATTTTCTGCATTCTAGACAAAAAACAGCACTGAACGATACTACAAGAAAGTTGGTAGTTGGCGGGTCTCGCGACGAAATCGGTTTTTCTAAAGTTGTTTTTGTTTCTGGATGAATTTTCCTACATTTAGCAATGAAATCTGCAAGATAAACAGTTTTCTACGCGGTTCCAAAAAAAAACACTCAAAATGATCGGTCCCAAAACGAGAAAATACCAAAAAAGAGAGACCCGCCGATAGGCAACTTTATCGGCGTTCGTAGTAAGGGTTTGCCGAGCACTTCTGGTTTTGAATCATTTATTTTATGCATTCTTAACTGATGTGTCTGTTATTTTTTATGTCGTGATGAATGCCGGGATTCCGGCTGTCCAAGTTTCCCCGAAAAAACAGCAAAAAACACCATTCTTTGCAAGTTTTCAACACTCTAAAAAATTTCTCACCGAGTTCTTGATGAAATTGTCTCTTTGTGCATCCGAATGCTCCATTACAGTTTGCTCCATAACAGGCTCCATTGTATCCATCGTCTCTTCCATCGGAGTCTGCTCGATAATCTCTGTGTGCTCCACAACCATCGCTCCATCTGCCACCATGTCATTCATGACGATTCCACCAATGTTCATCGCTTCTCCCAGTCCTGTAGAGCTTTGAATACCAGATGTTGACGGTCCTGCTCCATCAGCGTTCGACCAAGTCAAATCGTCACTGGCTCCACGGAATTCAATTTCTGGGACATGAGTATTGCGTTCCTCCCGATGAATATAGTGGAGATGGTGTGGGTTGACGACTTGACCACGAGTCTCGAACATCATCTTAGCAACTTCTGCAGGTTCCATGGTCTTCAGGGACTCAAGGATTTCCATTTTGATGTCGGGTGCGAAACGATCGAGGTAGTCAGAATCGTAATTCTTCTCTAACAACTGTGGAAGATCTCCAGACTCCGTGTAGTAGTACATGATCATTGCGTATCCAATTTGCCTTCCTTCTTTCAGCACATAAGTCACTTTCTTTCGAAGCCTAGGGAGTCTTGGCAGAATAGCAGTGTACACATGCATCTGATACTCGACATTGGTGTTTTGAATGTTGTTCGCTTTCCAGACACGCAATTGATTGACTCTGTTGAGGGCCAGTGGTATTTTTGAAGATTTCGGACGTTTCATTTGAGTCGCATAGCCCTTTGAATTATTATCCGACCATGGAGCAAGACGGTCTTGAGTCAGCTGACGGAAGTTGATCTCGTCTCCATTGACAAAGAACACGAAGGCACCCTTCTGCTTGCTCATTGGTGGAGCGTCAGGGACCTTGTTGTTCACACAACACATCGAAGCACTGAAAAAGACGCACATTTTTGAAAGGTCGAAAATAAAATGAAGCTTACACAAGCTGTGGTCTGTTGACCATGAACTGAAGTTGTCTGTTACGGTCATTCCAGAAATCTTGGTCAGTGACTTCAAGGTACATTGTACCATCCGGAGCTTCCTCTGCTGGAGTTACAAACGGACATTCTTTCTCTTCTTCACTGATATCCGATACATCATTGTAGACATCGTGACTCGTGATATTCGCTCTGGTGAAGTTCTTCTTTGCGAATGACTTGAAGTGTCCTGTGTTGAGACGAGGGAGCTGTCCTTCAGAGTTGTAGTCGTAGATAATCAGCGCGGGGCAGATAACCATCTTTGACGCCGTTTCCATTAGGTAGAAGATCTTCTTTCTAAGTCTAGGGTCTCTTGGGTTGATACTGTAGAGGAAGACGAGATGAAATGGACAGCTTTTGTAGTTGGAGTCTCTAATCTAAAATCAAATATGAAGTCCTTGAAAGTTTGTTATAGTTAGTTTCTTACCACAAAGGTGTTAGAGTGAACATCATTTCCAACTCCAATCTTGCGAACTTTGGTGCGATAGCATGTTGGGTTGCCGGGGGATCCGTTATGCGACCATGGCGAAAAGTCGTCGCGGTTGATGTCATGGGGGAAGATGGCGGATCCAGCGACGAAGAATGCGTAAGCACGGGCATTGGTGACAATTGGAGGGTGACCGGGTTTATGTTCGTTGAGTAGTCCACGCTCTTCGCTGAAAATTATTAATTTTGCGTTCAATCCAGATCCAGATTGTGTTTTTGATGTTTATCTACTCCAGGATCCGCACAAACGTTTCCCATCCCATTGAGTCATGAATCGAAGCTTTGCCTATTCACTAAAAGGCCCAACCCACTATGAACAGTATCTTGGTATCCAACAAACAATTATCTACATTCTTGTTGGGTTACGATGTATAGATCATCAATTCCCAGTCATTGTCTACATCTAGGACTCTCAATCGCTCGTAACTCCCTGATAAACCAAAACTATAGATTTTCTAATTTTCCTTTAGCTATCATTCTTATCATTCTTATTGAATAAAATTCATGGGGTGTCTGTTTATTTGTCTGTATGTTTGTATCTCTGTGTGTCCGTCCGTCCGTCCACTTTTTTGATCTACGTGACCCGGACGTGGCGGGAAACAAAATATTCAAGTCTAGAAGGGTGAACAAACGACGTAGACGTATGTTTTATTACTGTCAGTTGTTCTTTTATTCCTTTTATACCATAGCCGACACATTGCTCCGACACCGACACATGGGTCTTTTATTGGTGTTGATTGACAATATCGAAAACTAGTGATAGATTTCAACACGAGATAAGATCGTAAGAGTCAGTAGATATCGATTTTCGGTAATTATATTCACGTACGCTGCCCAAACTCGACTCCGCCCAATACTGCAGGGGTCTCTGGAATCGATCATTCATCGTCAGTCGTCTTCCGAACCCGGTAGAGGCT
>LR538256.1:373564-394370 GCA_900883565.2 Caenorhabditis panamensis
GTGGCGAAAGGGATCAACCGTTTTCTCCTTCAATGAGAAAACGGGCTAAGAAGCACAACTGATAAAATCAGATACTCCGGTTTTTTCTAGGCGGAAGTTGACTCGATAACTTCAAATCTACCCTTCCTTCAAGACCAGGATTTGTGTGGCTGTCTGTTTGTTGACGGATTTCTAGAAGTGACGGAATGGCTTGAATGGCGGCGCAAGCCAGGCTTGTAGATTTATAATTTTCCACTAGCCATAGATCGCCAAGAACAAGAGGCAATGTCCTTTTACACCTCAACCCCTCAATTGTCGATCGTCAGCCTACCCATTGGATATTGAAGTATAGATTTTCTAGTTGTTTTCTCTCGCCCAAACGACTACATATGCATCCCCCACTCACACAACATCTGAGTTGGCGATCCATTCAAGCACTGTATCAAACGTCGCCGCCATTTTCTTGTGTCGCACAGTCAAATAGACATGTCCTGTTTGCAACTGCCGAATGTGATCATAAAACGGAGCCGGGTTGTCAGACTTGTCAAGATCGTCGGGGAACTCGTCATCAAACCCATCGTTGAGAGTATCTTCCATTCCTTCGATGAGCTGCAAATTTTCGTTGGCTATCTCGTCGCGAATTGGGTAGCCTACCTCTCCACCTTGAGGATCAATTATTTCTTCTTCGTCTTCTTCCATTCCAGGTGTAATCACTTCTTCAACGATCTCCATCCCAATCTCATCATCGTAGAGATGTTCCTGAGGCATCAACTGTTCTTGAACAGCTCCGACAGGTCTCTTTTTCTCAATAGGTCTAGGAGACCATTTGTTGTAGATCTTGGTGTCTACATTGTTCATCAGCTCCGGGATCGGTCCGTCTGACAAGTATTCGTAGATGTAACAAACATTCCCCTGGATCATTCCGTTCGACTGTTGGATGTAGATCACTCGTTTGCGGATTCTTTTGCATCTAGCCAATGTCGACATTGTCTCCACTAGACACGACATAGTTTGCGCTCTGGGGTCTCTGCAAATGACCATCCGTCCATCAGCTGCGTGTTCTAGTGGACGACGAGAAGACCGGACGCGGGGTTGAGTGAGTCCTTCGGCATTGTGGCTCGCTGAAATTGTCAAATTATGATTGCATTCTGTGTTTCAAACTTACGATTAGTAGTCCATGGCGAGAATCCATCAGTAGCATGATGAATCTGGTTGATAATGCCACTACCTGGGACGAAGTAGACAAAAACAGCAGTGCCCTCTGTCAATGGTGGCAGGAAGGGAAGACAGTCATTGAGAGCTCCCAGATTCTCTCTGGAATAAGCAACAATTTTAGTTGAAGTTCACCTGCCTAGAAACTTACACAATGTCTTGTTTGTTGTAGATAGCATCTAGTAAACCAGCCTTATTGTGCACCCAACCAAGTTTGTGAGGCTTAACCTTCAAGTAGATTCCTCCACGATGACCTTCATGAAGCATAGGCTCGAATGGAGATCCATTGTCGCGAATTCCAACCATATCGCTCGACGCCGCAGTGAAAAGCAGATCGTTTCCATGTGGAGCGCTGAGTACTTGAGGTACCACTCCGGGCATCGTGTAGTCGTAGAGGATCAGGACGTTTCCGAAGATTGCGTTCTCTCGGGAGAGGTAGAAGATCTTCTTGCGAAGCCGCTGATCTCTCGGAAGACGAGCACTGTATTCTGTCAAGTACAACTCCGCAAGTCTCGGGTCAACCTTGCAAGGCATCAGTTTTCCATTCTGTCTAGCAACTGGATGACGACGAACATTCGGCTTGATGGAGCCATGAGTGGGGATTCCCTCGAAAGAAGAACTCCATGGTCTGAGGTCGTCAATGGATAGATCCTTCGGGTTGGTAACTTTGGAACCATCCACGTAGAAGGCAAAGCAAATTTTGGCAGGAGTGAGGGGTGGAAGACGTGGTGGATGGTCGAGCATCCATCCTCCTTGACGACTGAAAATTTATTTTGTTCATTTCGAACTCTAATTGATTTGACATACATTGATTCAGCTTCTTCTGGATTTGAGAGAAAGTCGATGATCCTTTCTTTTCGGAGAATTTCGGCAAGGCAGCCGCTGATTACTGTAGCGTAGCTGTCTCCTTCAGGTGTTACCGAAATGTCGCTTTCGAACTGAAAGAAAAGGATAGTTTTCTCAGAGTACTGCTAAATACTCACCAGTTTCACAATTCTCTGATTGGCAGTAGCAAACGCCTTTGCTCTATCTCCAGTCATGCAGTTTCGAATGATTCTGTTGTTCGGAGTTTTCAGCTTCATTTTGCTTGGCGTCTCCTTCAATCCTTTCGGCAGACGTGGTCGTCCGCGCTTCTTGTTGGATCTGAAAACTTTTTGTTAGCCGGATTGTCATGTATAGCACAGAAACTAACTGTTGTTTCTCAAGGTTTGGTGGAGATTCCTCATCGTCTTCATCGGATTCCATATCTTCCTCCTCATTGACAACTTCCTCGGTGTAAGGCTGGGATGGTCCAAGAACTGGAGGTCCGTCGTCTTCTTGCACGACTTCCACGTCGCAACCGACTACCAAGTCAGCACCATCTGCGTAGACGATGTCGTCGAGTGCCGTGGAACATTCTTGCTTCGGATTTGGCTCTCCAGCTGGCGCAACATCCTCCACTGGCTCTAATTGCTCAAATTCTTCCTTCGCTACAGCGCTCTCCGGAACCTTTCGTTTCTTGGCTGCTCTTGAAGTTTCTCTCTGAGGGACTGCTCGTTTTGGTGCTGCTGGGTTAACGGGTCTTCTAGCAGCTGCTATTCTCAACTGTCGAGCTGCACCTGATGACTGTGGTAGCTCCGAGACAGATGCTGGTTCCTGTTCCATCGGGGATAAAGGTCTTTCGCCTTCTTCTTCAGGCTGAGCTTCTTGTTTTTGAGGTGGAACTTCCAATGCTAGTTGAGCTGGCGCTGCTTCCACCGCACGTGCTTTCCTGTTATTATGACGAACAGCGGGTGACTGTGCCTGTTGTATAGGGGAAGATGGCCCATCTTCCATCGTTTCAGCTGAATCTTCTGCTGCTGGTAGTGGAGCTTCCAATGCTGGCTGAGCTGGCACTGCTTCCACTGCACGTGCTCTTCTGGTATTGTGACGAACTGCGGGTGGCTGTGCCTGTTCTATCGTGGACATGGTCTCAGCTGGAGTTTCTGATGTTTCTGGTTCAGCTTCCACGACCCGTGCTCCCCTTCTCGTAGAACGAGAAACTGGCGGCGGTTTTTCCTGACGCTCTGGACTGTCTTCCTTCATTTCCTGAACTGGAGATGCTAGATGAGGCGATACTCGCTCAGAAACTGCTGGTCCTGACGATCCTTGCTCTGTTGCTGGAACCATCTCGTCGTCTTGCTCAGGCTCCTGTTCCGGCTCCGGCTCCTGTTCCGCCTCAGGCTCAGGCTCCGGCTCCACAACTCTCGCGACTGCTGGCTTTGATTTTGCTCGAGATTTCGGTGCTTTTGGCGTGCTTGCCCTTGCTTGCTTCTCCAACGCCGTCACAGAAAGATTTCCTCGAGCCGCTAGGTCCAAATCATAGTCGGCGTTGTGGTAGAGTGAGTTTTTCTTGACGGTACGACGTGGACGACTTGATGTTGATGAGGACTCTGCTGGAGGTTCTTCTTTGGCTGGAGGTTGTGGGGTTGCCTGAAAGGAATTTTCTGTTTTTGAAATTTCGGATTGCTCTGAGATTTCTCCAAAAAAAATTTTTCACATTTTTTTTCAAAATTTTTTCTAACATTTTAGCTCTTCCTCCATACAAAAAAATAATTGTAGCACATCTTCACTCTCAAAATCCGTAAAATTCCATGTTTACAATGGTTTACACTGTCTACGGACTGCAGAAAAAAGCCATCCTTTAAAAAATCTGCAAAAACTCACTTCTTTCACGGATTCCGGAGCGTTTTGAGCAGGTTTCTTGACCCTAGCAGCCGTTTTGTTCGCTGCTCGACGAGTCATGACTGAAATAAATCGGAACTTATCAGGAAAGAAGTCTGAGAAGCGAAAAACCGATGGCAGGGAGACGAAATGGAGAGGTGAGAGATTGGGAGGTCGGGAGGGTGCAGAGAAAAAGGAGACGACTAGATGCGAGCGAAAAGAGGCAAAGAAAAGATGAGAGAGTGTGTTAGGCTGGGAGGTTCAACGGAAAACGCACGCAACACAGCCCATCAGACCCAACAGGCGAGCGATGGACAGCAGGCAACAGCGGGTGAGGTCTCTTTCTTATTTCGCGGCGATTGGAAGAAAGGGGGAGAAGTGTGCAGTGGAGCGCACTTGCTGAGGTGTACACGTTATTTTTTGAGTAAAAGAAAAGCTTTTTATGGAGGGGGGTTTGGAGTAAAAGGAGGGATTTGCAGTGGGAAAATGAATAATGGAAGACACTTTGAGGTATTGACTTCTTTTTGGGAGTTTTGGGATTACAAAAATCTGGAAATGAAGTGAACAAATATAATTTTGAAAACTTGATAATGAAATTTAATTTATTTATTCAACAAAAAACGAAAAAAAAAATCATAACACCAAACTGATTTTTTCTATTTTTTCGCAATTCCAGAACTGCAAAGAGTCGTTTTTAACTAAATTATGAGCACCACCAACCGAAAACACTGTTTTTTTTTAAATTGTATCACAATCTGACCAAAAAAATTCGTTTCCTACAGGTTTTGAAAAAAAAGCTAAATTTGAGTTTTTCAACACTGAAATAATTTCGATTTTATTCAAAATTACCGTTTGCTGTGAGACAGCAAGAAAAGAGGTTCAGAGAATTGCTAAAAATTTTTTTAAAACATTTTGAAAATTTTCCAGGTCTGTCGATTTTTGTGCTCTCTCAACTGTCAAATTCCAATAACCCAGAGACTCAGTTGGTACAGACTTGTAATCAAGGTCATTTCTTCTTTCTGAACTTCTGTGAATCTGCTTTTTATACGTGTACACTTCAGCCTGGCTTGATCCTTAGTTCTCTGTTTCACAATTCCAGCTTTACAGCCCCAAAAAATCTACTCCATTGTTGTACCACATTTGTATAGTGAAGTTCTCACGCACAAACGTCATGGTTTTTTTGTAGACTTTTGAATCTGCCTTGATTTTGACTTCAAAATCGTACAGTTTTTTCACACGATCAGAAAACATTTGTACGTGGCAGGTGACTAGGAAAATCACTAGAAAAATTATGCCAGAAAGGAGTTTGCGAGGATGAGGTAATATTTAATGAGAGCTTGAAAGAGTTATGCAGACAGTATAATTAGACAAAAATAGGGCGGATATCTCAGCTGAAAAACGTGTCTAAAATCAGAACCGGATTATCCAAATCCATCAAGTACAAATTGGATTTCCCTTCGAATTTTTCAAAAATCATCAGTTCAGCCCTCATTTTCCATTAGAACCAGCCCCAATTGACTGTTCGTCCCTCACTTTTCAGATTCAAAAGACTCGATTTGGTCATGAAATTTTTATCTCAGCTCATGTTACAGTATCCCTGTTCCAAAAACCAGAAATCAAAACCAACTCGACCATTTTTTCTTCCAGGGTTGCAATAACATTTTACGAACGCACCGCCCATTTTCGGAGTTTTATGCTGAATAGGCGGAGCTTTCGTGGCAGAAACACAGTATAAAAGATTTCGCAAGTGTCATAGCAGCATCAGTCAGTTCTGGTTCTGCAACAGCGTCTTTGGTCTACTCAACGCGGAGTCGTTTCGGAAAGATGTGCATCCTTGCTCAGCGGCCCATTCAACTGAACATCGAAAATGGTAAGAAATCTGATGAAAATCATTGAAAAAACAATGGTTTTGTAGAAGGAGTCCTCAAAAGAGATGGAGGTGGTGGTCCAGAGAGAGGACAGGGGGACTCGATTCTCCCAATCGGTGCTCGTCTCAACGGCGATGGGTCGTTGAAGAAGGCCGACGGGGGAGGAGGGCCCGAGCGTGGCCAAGGAGATGCACCACTCGGTGCTCTTTTCAACGGTACCGGGAGCCTCGTCACGGCCGACGGAGGCGGAGGACCTGAGCGTGGCCAAGGAGATTCTCTGGCACCTCTCCTCAACGTCTCCGCAGTCTTCAAGACTGCCGATGGAGGAGGCGGTGAGGAGAGGGGCCAAGGAGATTCAATGGCTCCTCTTGGCGCTGTTCTCACTGGCGACGGAGGAGACGAGCGTGGCCGTCAAGTGGTGTCTCTCAACCAACCAATCAACTTCCAGCTTCCTAATACCCGTCAAGGTAATGCATTCATTCTTTAGAGAACTAAGAATAACCAAGCTGATTTGCAGGAGAATCGAAGCCATCCGGCTCCACCGGATCATCTGTCAAGCATCAAGAAGTTCCACTCGTTGCTCTGTCGACTCGTGACTAGGATTTCGGAACGTCGAACATCCACATTCATTGAAAACCCGTTGTTTTTCTCGAATCGAATAAATGTTAGTTGTGAAATTACTGTTCACCATTTTCTGTAATAGAACGAAAAAAAAAAGTCTAGAAAATTGTAATAGCTTCTCTAACCTTTTCAAAGTACAAATTTCAGATCTGTTGCTACTAGTACTTCATCCTATAAAACCGTCATTTTTACTCTGAAACACCAGCCTTACTCCATTCTCAATATTTAATGTACAAATGCGGTTACACAAACTCAAAAAACCTACTTCCTTGTTGCACTATATTTGTATAGAAAATTTCTCACGCACAACTATCATGGTTTCGTTGTAGACAGTCGAATCTGTGCTAGTCTTGACTTCAAAATCGTACAGTTTTTTTTCACACGATCAGAAAACATTGAGTCATGGAAGGTGTGTTACAAAGAAGTTATGCGAAAAAAGAATAATAACTGATAAAGTGAACAAATTCATTCGAACTGCGCTATTAATTGGGAGATAGCGGGCAAACTACAATCCCATTCGGTTGGAAATTTTAGGGATAACGGCTTTGGACGGTGTTTTCCGCTAACAGTTATCTAGGATCAGAACTTTTCTTATCTGGGCCGCGTCATCTGGAATCAATTGGTCGTCCCATTAATATACTGAAACTCTTTTGTTCACCCATAATTTCAACTCTAAACCGGACCAGTTTGGTTTCTAATCATTCGCGATATTTCATATCCAGACTCAATCCGCTTATTTCACTTGTATCCTCCCATGACCACCTGCAATCCTACAGTATTGCTGTTCCGAAGACCAGAAATCAGAACCAACTCGACCATCTCTTCCTCCAGCGTGCAATAACATTCTGCAAGACGCACCGCCTTCTTTGCGGAGTTTTATTCCGAAAAGGCGGGGCTTTTGTGGCAGAAACACAGTATAAAAGATCCCGCAAGTGTCATAACAGCATCATTCAGTTCTGCTTGTGCATCTTTGAGTCTTCTCTCCTCTGCGGAGGAGGGATCAGGACTCTTCCGCCTTCTCCTCAAGCCCTCTTCAAGCATTTCGGATGGATCAGGCAGCCCTGAAATGGGCATGGTGACTCTCGGCTCCACTCGGAGCATGTGTCAATGGCGACGGACTCTTCAAGCGTATCGGAAGGATCAATTGGCTCTGTAACTAGCAAAGTGACTCTCAACGCTCAACTCGGAGCAAGTTTCGATAGCGACGGACTCTTCTCAACGAATCGGATGCGTATCGGACGGATCAAGCGGCCCTAGCACGGGCATGGTGACTCGGCGGCTTCACTCGGAGCAATTCTCTCACAATCAGCGACAGACTCTTCTCAACATGGATCGGCGGCCCTGGAAAGGGCATGGTGACTCTCTTTGGATAGACTTAGACTTCTTCTTAATGTCGACGGACTTTTCATCATCTCGATGGATCAGGCGGCCCTGGAACGGGCATGATCACTCGGCAGTTTCACTCGGAGCAATTCTCTCCGGCGACAGACTCTTCTCAACTTGGATCGGCGGCCCTGGAACGGGCATGGTGCCTCTCGGCTCTACTCGGAGCAATTTTCAATGGCGAAGGACTCTTCTCAAAATGGATCGGCGGCCCTAGAACGGGCATGGTGACTCTTCTTCGGATCGACACGGACTTCTTCTTAGTGCGACGGACTCTTCAATCGGATCGGATGGATCAGGCAGCCCTAGAATGGGCATGGTGACTCTTCTTTGGCTCAACTCAGAGCGATTTTCTCTGACGATAGATTTTTCTCAACATGGATCAGGCGGCCCAGGAACGGGCATGGTGACTCTTCTTTGGCTCAACTCAGAGCGATTCTCTCCGGCGACAGACTCTTCTCAACTTGGATCGGCGGCCCTGGAACGGGCATAGTGACTCTCGGCTCCACTCGGAGCAATTTCCAATGGCGAAGGACTCTTCTCAACATGGATCGGCGGCCCTGGAACGGGCAAGGCGACTCTTCTTCGGCTCTACTCAGAGCATGTGTCAATGGCGACGGACTCTTCAAGCGTATCAAATGGATCAGATGGCCCTAGAACGGGCATGGTGACTTTTTTTGGATCGACACAGACTTCTTCTTAATGGCGACGGACTCTCCATCATCTGGATGGATCAGGATGCTCTACTCAGACCTTCTCTCCGTGGCGAAGGACTCTTCATTACAAATCAAATAAATCAGGACGCCCCAACTGGGAAAGATGACTCAAAAATGGCTCTACTCGGAGCGACGGACTCTCAGCAATGAAATAGACCCTATGCGGTTATCAACTGGTTTCTCTCTACAAACCAACCCACTCCCACGCCCTCAAACTCCACGGTAATGCATTCAAAACTAAATACCGATAGTAACCAAGATAATTGCAGGACAATCAAAAACGAAAACTTCAACTCGATGCTCTGTCGACTCGTGGCTATGAATTTGAAAATGTGAAACATTTGCAATCACTGAGCAATTTCATTTTCCTTGAAATAAATGTTAGTTGTGAAATCTGTGTTGAAATCTGTATCGAAATCCCAAAAAACACATGAAACTGATGAGTCATCTGACTGATGAGATATTTCAAAAATCATCGTTCTTGCTACATTTCTAGCGTTCGTTTGAAGACCCGTTTTCTCGTTTCTTGAAAAAGTTTCAGTACTTTTAGTAAGTTTACATCTCGTCCCGTCTATTCTGCGCGATTGTGTGAATCGTGGAACACAAAAAGACATCAACGATACCCACTGTCAATAGCTCTCGACCCCAATCGTTCCCTTCTCTCTTCACCTTTTGTGTACGTCTCTAGTCTGTTCTCTACTAAATGTTTCGTCGTTCAACGGCTTCGCAAGATTATCAAGCTTGTAGTCCATCGCAAGGTTAGTAAATCTCCCTTTCCCTTTTCCGCTTCCTTTTGATGGCCTTGACGGAAAGTACAATTTTTAGGCCAAAATTTACTCAATTTCTTCTCTTTTTTTGTTTTCCTTCTATCTGTTTCTTCTCACTTCTATTTGTTCGCCCCTTCGGCACTTCTACAGTGCATAAATCTCAATCAGAGATTCCAAATTCTCACCAAAAAGAGACGAAACACCAAGACATACACACAATTTGTCTTTACACTCCTAGTCAGTTCCACGGAGCGAAACGCGGCCGCTCGTCGTCCTCTCCCTGCGCATGACACTTTTTCTCGCTGCCCTCTCCACCTTCCGTATTGCTGCGTCTCTCGCCTGTCCTCTCACTTTTCTTTACCTCATGAACCTATTATTACAGCTCTTATCTCCTCTTCTAATCACCTGAATCCGCTTTTTTTCTCCGTCTTTTTATTGAATACCATGTCAAAGAGGCTCTTTTTGAAGTTCAGGAATTTTCAGCGGAAATCCATCAGAAATGCCGCCAAAAAAGAGGAATTCAAGAAAAGCAAAATCCCCACAAGTTGACACAGAGGGCGCGTGTAGTTCATCTCAGCCATCACCAGCGCCAACATCTAGTACAAGAAAGAAGAAGAACTTGGCGTATCACCCTGTCTATGATGAAGGGTGAGTGATAACGGTTATCATCTTCATTGTCACTATCATCTTTTCAGATCAGTCGCTCAACTTCCTGACATTCTGGATGGAAAATGTCAAGATGATGACAATGAGGAATTGGTGTCTGCTCCCCCGGAAGACTTCCCCGATATCAGTGAAGAAGATGAAAGGGTTTTGAAGCAAGAAATCAGTCACTTGCCTTTTGAAATCGTGCTCAAAATTCTCCGGAGTCAGGGAAACGATGTCATGAAAACAATTGAGATGGCGAAAGAGATGGACGTCCCTGATCTGGTCCCCAATTACGTCAAAAACTTCTTCACCGCAAACATTGCTGATGAACGGGCGGCTCGTCCAAACAAAGGGAAGAAACTTAAGAAATTCTACTTTGAGAAGAAATTTCGTAAAGTTGTGGGCACCAAGAATTTGGTAAACTACTATTATAACGAGAAGAACAGGGTTGGAAACAGTACTTGGAGAAAGAGGGAAGAAGAGGCGGTTATGAGTGATGAGCAGCAAGTGGAGTTGGCGAAGAAGATGAAGAGTGCGAATATCTCGTTGATCAAGTGAGTTGACATTTTTAGGATGTGATTATGAATAGTTATCGGAAATCTGAGCTAATTTGCCTCGTTTCAAATAGTGTAACTATAGCAATCGCAAAGTAGGGCTTCGGGACATTTTGCAGCCTTTGAAAATTGCACTGTATAATCGTTTTTTTGAATTGTGCCATTATGAAAACTTGAAAATAGACATTTTTCATTATTGATAAAGTTTTGAAAGCAAATAGATCCTATGTATATCAACGGGTCTCGCCACGAAATCAGTTGTTCAGTGTTTTCTCTTTTTTTGTACCAACTTTCTTAATTTTTTTCATTGAAATCTGATAGGGGAGAAGACTTGGAACAAAGGAATAGTTAATTTCACTAGAATCATAAAGTTTTTCGCAGCAAATTTTTAGATTTCGTGTTTTTGACCGAAAAATTACAAAATTGGGCGACTCGCAACGGAAAACTAGCTGATTTCGGTTAAAGCGACTGGTTCTAGGTTTCCAATATTTTTCTCTATTAGAAAATGTCAAAAAAAATTGGAAAATATCTGTCCGGAAACAAGAAAACACAAAAAAACTCACTTCGTGGGGAGACCTGCGCTATTTGCAACAAAACCCATCAAATTCACAGTTTTAGGGTATTCTGCTCATGAACCCACTAATTGACTCAAAACTAAACACATCCTATTCCAGCTGCAACATCATGACCAACTCAGACGCCCTTGACATTCTGAGAAAAGAAGAGGAAGACATCTCCTCCGAGAACTCAGAATCCGAAGAAAAGCCACCACAGAACGAAAAACGTTCCTCAATGCCAAAATCCATCTTTCGTCAACGAGCTACGACTTGCCAACCCCAATCTTCTTCTGCCCCCGGTCCATCTACTTCCTCTCCATCGGGTTCCCCAGCCGCCAAGAGACCCCGTCGTTCCGGGAGAATTTCTAACTAATCACCTTCTTCATTTTTTATCGTTTCACATGGTAAACTCTTTTCAAACACTTCAATTCCATTCACTTTTCTTCGCTTTTTGACTGTTATCTCAATTTTTCCCTTTTTTTCACAAATTCCATCTTTTCCTCCATCCCGATTTCCACTTCATAATTCCTATGTTTCCAATATCAAACGACTGTGTTTCTATTTTTTCACAAAACTATCACTATTTGGATTTTTTCCTCATATCTACTGATGACTTATTTTCAAGAAAAATGAAAGTGATTTTTGGCATACCCTATTTATTTCTATTACTCACTAGACACCCATGACACATTGTTTTCCGAACAATTATTGTAACACAATTCTACGTCAAAAGCTGCTCGGGCTCGACCAGACAACCCTGCCGCTAATTTTCGCTTTTTGCTTGAATATGGGATGGGTGAAATAGAAATAACAGGATACAATGTGGGCACGAGCATCTAAGCAAATGGAGCGTAGAGGGAATAGGTAGGGGTAGTAGGTGTAATCTATTAGTTTGATGATGGAGAGGAGGGAAGGGACGATGATGGGGAGAAGGATGAGTATCATGGTGGCGGTGAGGGTGGTCTCGGCGGTGGAGTTGTAGTTGGTTTGGAGTTCGACGCTTCTGGAAAGTTAGAGAGTAAGTAAGAGTAATGGATTTCAGTCCGTTCCACACAGTTAAAAGTCTTCAAAACTATTTCCAATGCTGAAAACCAGCATAGAAACCTCATCATTACTAGACGACCGTTTTTGGTGATCTTATCCATTGGCATACTTCTGATTTTCAATCCTAAAGACCCTCAAACTACAGAGACAAAAGTTTGGCTCATTTGGCCACTTTCAGACCTGATTTCCTCTGCCTTATTCTCATTGTAACTTACGACTTCCGTTTCTGCTGCAATTTTGCAAACATCAAGAGTGTTGACCCAACAATTGTCGCAATCATTGTTTGCGTGAAAATTGTATAAATTATAGCATACGTTGACTGAAAAGTGAAAATTCATCTTCCCTAATATCAAGTCCATGTTTTGTTTATCACTCACCCCACTCTTGCTAAGTATAACCGATGTCACAACAACTGCGCCAAATGGAAAGGGATCTGCCATTTGGAAGCAGTGATTTGCAACGAAGAAGTGGGGAAGGCCGAGTAAATGACCACCGATTATGACAACAGGGCACAGTTTTTTGAAGAAGCGGGAGATTTTCTAAATCATTGAAACAAGGAACATTGATATTCAGAACTTTTATGCATACCTCCTTTCGTTTTCCATGAGTGTACAACAACGCAACTCTTTGTACACAAAACAAAGAAGTTAGCATGTGAGAGGAGTACACACTCCCGGTAAATATCAAGGAGATAGTTTTCAGTAGGTATTCAGGCTTGTCTTCTGCACACGAAGACGTGAAAATTCCAGTTAAAGGAATCCGAACAACGAAGAAATCCATAAAGGCATGAAAAACGTTCCAAAACTGCATCAGTAAGAATAACCGAAACACATCAGGTCTCAAAACACTCTTCCAAGCATCACTGTTCTTATTTTCGAAATAGAACTTTATCATTTTTAGTGTAACATAGGAAAATAACACACTGTAGATCCCAGTAACCACTAGAAACACACTGAAGATGTCGAAAGAATAGGTGTAATCGATGTAAGCAGAAAGGTTGTCGATGGCTTGGGAGCCGTAAACGGACATTTTGAAGCGGTGGACAACTGGAATGGACAATGAAAAGAAAAACCGAACATAGCTGGGGGAGGTTAGAATGGATAGGCGAGCGAACATTGAATTACCAGTAATTTCATTTACTTCACGGAGGCGTCTGTTTACTCATTGCTACTGATGCATTTTGCAAATGCAGAGTAAAACGAATTTCCAATTTCAAATTTGTTTTGTTCGATTCTTCTTGAAATAATGGTGCGACATATTGTGAAATCTTGTTGCTTTTTTGTACGATTTCCGGTGAGCTAGGTGCAGGATATTAAAAAAGTAAGAAATCCAATCAACTCGGTCGGAACGGAGCGGAGGCGGGATGGGAGCCGACAGTTTGTATAAAAGACCGACAGAGTTAGAGAAAACTCACAGTCTTTGGCTTCTCTGGTGAGAGGCGTTGTTCATCTCGATTTTTCTGAAGTGCCTTCTGCTTCATTATGTTTATTGTAGAAATATAGTTGAAATAGTAAGTGTAAGTTTCTAACAAGCTGTTTTTCCTTGAATGATGAGTTTCAGAGTTGTTATGTTAGCTAAAGTCCCATCTCCTCGTTGCTTTTGGTTCGAGCACATCATGCATTGATCGCACAGGTAAGGACTTTTGTGCTTTTATTCAAACTTGCTTATTAGCTATTGCTTGATAGGGACACAACTACAACATTTATGGTATTTCCAATTTGCAGCAACAACCATTGGCTAAACTATGGAACCAATATTCAACAAAGCGGGAAATCACCAGCAAGGAACAACTACGGCGAAATTGATCTCGCAAGTCTGACAAGCATCGAAAGAAAACTCTCGAAACAGGTAGTTAATGCAATTCTTCTTGAGATGGTAAGCTAAACATGATCATCCGTCCACATTTCGTTTGTATTTTTTCAGGTTCAACAACATAACAACAAGATGTGGAATGACACGGAGACAATCAACAAATTTCTTTCGCGACACAATCTGTCGCAGTTTACAGTCGAAACAATTCCAATTGCTACTGCTTCTCGTCAAATGGGAGATCTCTGCACTGGGCTTTGCATCATCAAGATTTGTCGAAACTTCGTTGATACTAGACAAATCAATGCTTCTATTGACAATGTGAAACAGTTTTGTGATGAACTACTTCAGAAGTTTATTATGCCAAACAAACTTTTCTTCGAGGTGAGTTATGTTTCACTAAATCACTTATGATAAAACAGCAAGAAAAATGAATCAACTTAAAAATTTGTATTTCAGACCGAAAACTTACGGCAATAGCAGAAAGCGGCATGGAACTCGTAACTTGAAGGACGGTCAGTCAATGCTTGCTGGAAACTTGTTTAATTTCGAAGTTTATTTATTTATGTGAACCTGTAAAAACATTCATAGCAGATAGTTACTGTAAATAAAATGTATATTTTATGTTTTTGCCCGTTTTTCACAAGATTTTACAAAACGAATCATTCTTCCAGTTGATGAAAAATTCGTTGTTACCAATGAATTACCGAATCTAGAGGGAACGAATTTAGGATTGTTTTTTCTTCTCTGAAGTTAATTGCATTTCTAAACAAAACTTTGTCAGTCACATTTTCCATTGTTTTCCATCCAACAATTCCGGCGAAATAGAAGAATCCAATCAAGATGGAGCCGGCCACTTCATAGTGTAATAGTACAGTCATGGGGCCGAGAAGGGAAAAGAAATTTGATATAAAAGACCGGCGAGACAAGAAACAGTTCATTCTTCATTTTGGTTTCTCTGGTGAGAAGCGGAAATCTTGATTTTTCTGAAGCTTGTTTCTGTTAATTGATATTGTCCTGTCTACAATTTTTTGTGCAATGGAAGGAGTGTTTGTGAGTCAAAAAAAACTTTTATTCTGTTTGGTAAAAGGATCTTTCAGACGGCAGATATGCGATGGGCGAAAACATGGAATTTCAATGCGTAACTCACTAAAGGCATTGTTCAGTGGCTCAATTTGGTCGTCAAGTGTGCGTGACAGGCTTGGGGCAGATATGCACATTAATCAACAAGACTGCAACAAGGCACTGAAAATGGTTATTTTTGTGAGTACTTTCATACATAGGAAAGAGAAATTGAATGTTGCAGAAACTCAAAACAAATGGCTAATTGTGTGTTCCGAGGATTCAGTGCGAAACGAGTCATTAGCATGTATGGAATGGAATGGTATCTAATTGCTTTTTCCTAGTATTTGCGCTTATCTAAGGACTTGGGCAACTATAAGTCTTGGGTGAGAGTTGATCAGCAATCACCTGATTCTAAGTGGTCCTGCTGCAACGATTTGTTAGAAACCGTGGTTGACGGGAGAAGGTTGCGCTTGGGAGAGTTTGAGGTCACCTTGGTATTTGTTAAAAAAGTATTGTAGTTTAACGTGTTTTGAAATTCCTAATTAGCTTAGTTATTGGTTCCTTATGTATTGTTGTGTACATTGTTGTGGCTATCTTCTATTGGTGTTTACTACGTCTTGATTGTGTATTGAAATTAGCATGACTTTGTTGTATATTTTATCAGTTTTGTATAAGTAGTTGTTTGAAGTATAAATTTTAGAGCATTTCGTTGTGTTTTGTGGTTTCACTCATAAGACAATGAGAGAAGTTTTGCTGACAGAGATTTGAGTAAACAGAAGAAAGGGAGAGGGCACACATGGTAAAATACCTTACAGTCAAATGAATCTGAGAGTTTCGCTATCTTTCGCGGAAAATGGAGCATTTTTGCAAGACAGAGCTTCGGAATCCATTGTTTCAATCATTTTTTGTTCAAAAATTTTTAAAAAGTGGAAAAATCCAATCAAGATGGATCCTGTCACTTCATAGTGTAATAGAACAGTCATGAGGGCGGGAAGGGAGAAGAAAGTTGGTATAAAAGACCTGCAGAACAAGAAACAATTCATTTTTCGTTTTGGTTTCTCTGGTGAGAAGCGGTATTCTTGATTTTTCTGAAGCTTACTCTTGTATCTTGATATTGAATTCTGTCTACAGTCATTTTCAATGGAAGGAGTGTTTGTGAGTTAGAAAACAACAATTGTTTTGTTAATACGTTGTCAAACCTCTTGCTATCGTCAGGAAATAGAAAAGATTATCGTCAGGAAATAGAGAGAACATAAAGAGCATTCCAATCCCACGCGCCCCGGCTCTGGCCGGTATAAAAGCGCAAGGATCCAGACATCTTGGTTTCTTCCTTCTCCGTCCCCTTTGTCCACAGTATCTGCGGCCATTAACCGCGTTACCTAACCGTTCTCGCCCAACAATCCTTCGTCTAGTGCCTCAACGTATCCTCTACGTTTATTCTATCATTAGGCAGCTCTACTTCATCGATATTTTGAGTTTTTTTGCTCATTTACTTTTTGTTCTTTCTCATTTTGAGTATTGTTAGGTGTTCTTCAACTTGAAAAATATTTCTGTTTCCGAGTTCATCTTCACTTTTTCAGTTCTTCGATGTTCTCCTTACCGTTCGTGTCCTCTCTCACAAAGCATTTGGGTGCCAGTTTTCTGGACGACGGCATTGACCGTGTTTCATGCGTTGTAAGCACGTTTTTCATGATATTTTTCGCGGTATTGTTGTCTGCAAATCCGTAAGTTCTGCACAGAATAGTTTCATAATTTATAGTTGTTTTCAATAACAGATTTGTGGGACAGCCAATGGAATGCTGGATCCCACAAACGTATTCCATTGAATGGAGCCAATATGCGGAATCATACTGCTTACACGGAAAAACCTACTTCATCCGGATGTTCCCAGGAATAGATGTAAGCGCCACTCCGGAACAAAAAAGCAGGGGAACCAGGTTTTATGGGTACACGGCCATGTACATGGCGTTCGCCTCTCTCTTCTTCTTGGCGCCAAAAATCCTTTGGAGATGGTTGTTAACAGTGGCTGGTAGTTTTGAAAAATGTAGTTTTAAATCCAAATGGTAGTGGAGCATGTGTCATTGATATGATTGAAGAGAGCAACGTGTAGAAGGTGGGTGAAATGTTGGGTTTCGTAATTATTGGTAAGAGGGACCGGTTATAGAGGAGGTATAAGTGTAGGGAGAGTAGAAAAGAGTTCACGAAACATGTAATATAGAAGTCTGGATACGGAGAGTATAATGGTAGGGCATTAGAATGATGAAAGGTTTCAACCTATTTTAAAAAATATGACTTATTTTCAGGCACTTGGAGGTTATCAGGATAGTTTGCGTGGATCTTTTTTCTTCAAATCTTATTTTGTGTGAAATAGTTGTTTAAAATATAAATTTTAGTCCATTTTGTTCAGTTTTGTTGTTTCACTCATAAGACAATGGGAGAAGTTTTGTTGTACCACTCGGTCGCGAACAGTTTGCATTGTATGCGTTCCTGCAGACAGAGATTTGAGTAAACAGAAAAAAAACAGAATGGGAACACATGGGTAAACTTTATAGGCAAATGAATCTGAGAGTTTTGCTATCTTTTGCAAAAACTGGAGCAGTTTTGCAAGACAGAGCTTCGCAATTCACAGTTTCCATCAATTTTTGTTCAAAACTGTTGACAAATTGGAAAAATGCAATCAAGATGGAGCCTGTCACTTCATTGTGTAATAGTACAGTCATGGGGGTGGGAAGGGAGGAGAAAGTTGGAATAAAAGACCTGCAGAACGAGAAACAATTCATTTTTCGTTTTGGTTTCTCTGGTGAGAAACGGTATTCTCGATTTTTCTGAAGCTTGTTCCTGTATATTGATATTGTAATTGATTTTGTCTACAGTAATTTTTTGCAATGGAATGAGTGTTTGTGAGTTGGAAAAAAACTCTGTTATTCTTAAACGCCAATTGGATAATTTAGTGTTATGCTGTCCAAAATTATATACCGTGCAGGGGTGGAGATGCTACAGAACAGAGAATGTGGTCTCGATTGAGTTGGTACACGGAAAAAGGTGAGTTCATAGGGGAAACATGTGTGGGGAGTTTTAGTTTTAGTCTAAAATTAGTAATTCCAGGTGACAAACGGGCAGCTCCGGAACGTGACGAATCATGTGATGATGACGATTGTAAATCAGACGACAATAAAAGAGTTAAGCAGAAGGTAAAGTATTCATAACTGTTACTGTGTTTTTAATCATTTCATACTTCAGCTTGGACGGTTTGGAAAAAAGAAGCGGAAGCGGAACTACAAGTTGTGCGGATAATAGTTAGTAAAACCTGTACTTTACCATGTTTTCACCATGTTTTTTTCCAGTCGATCGTCATGGAGCTCCTCAAGTAGCAGTTCATCAAGCTGGGAAACGAGAACAGCAATGGGCTGTTCCCGTTCAAAACCGTCAGACGACTGAACTGACTGCCACCATCCTTCGCCTAAGCATCACTGCCGCAATAATAATTTATTTTTTTTATAATTCATCTTCAACACTTATTTTCATCAGACTTAATTATAAGTATGGTTTTTGAATATTGATAAATATTTATAATCAGCAAAAACACTTATAGATGTCCTAGAGGAATTCCCTCCCAAAAAAAGAATAGGGGATTTGGAAAATTGAGAAAAATGGGAACAGAGCTTTGTCGGTCACATTTTTCATTATTTTCCATCCAACAATTCCGGCAAATTGAAAAACCCAATCACAATTGAGCCTGTCACAGCATGGTGTAACAGTACAGTCATGGGGGCGGAATGGAAACGAAAGCTGGTATAAAAGACCGGCGAGGCAAGAAACAGTTCATTCTTCATTCTGGTTTCTCTGGTGAGAAACGGTCTTTCTGATTTTTCTGAAGCTTACTCTTGTATCTTGACTTGTATTCTGTCTAAAGTCATTTTCAATGGAAGGAGTGTTTGTGAGTTAAAAAAAAACACTGTTAATCGTCAGTTGGATAATTTAGGGTTGTGCTCTTCAAAGTTATGTACCGTACAGTAATGGAGATGCTACAAAAGAGAGAAGAGAGAGTTTCGATTTAGTTTGCCGGACTAAAAAACAGAAACGACTTTCTGAAGAAGCTCGAGAACGGAAATGAAGAAAAGCGCATACAGCACAAGGAGGATGTAGATGATGGTATGACGTTGTGGGAGCATGCTGCACAAACCACACCGGTTGATAATGAAAAGGTAGCTTTACATGAGAGATATGGTGGTTTGACTAAAGCAACAATATTGCAGTTAATTTCTGAAGCAAAATTCAACCGTGCCTGGTATGAAGAGTATGCGAGAGAGCGAAGGATCAGTTGGAAACTAGGCAAAGTTGTCGACAGGGTCATGAAGCTTGGAACGAAGTGTCCTAGTCTATTCTCTGAGAGGGTTAGTTGATGTTTATGAAATCTTTTGTGTAGATTGTCTTTTCAGAAGAAATACTCTAATCTGCCAGAAGAAGCGTGGAAGTTGTACAATGAAGACGTCAAAGCAGTTCGGGACAGAAACTCACATCTCTCGAGGGAAGCGGTTGTTGGATTGGTGCGTGATCTTCTGGAGGAACAGTTTGGAATTGTGGAGTTATGCAAACTAGAAGATGAGAGTGGCAAAGTCAAATGTGCATGGATTCAGTTCAACGGAGAGAGCGAAAAGTCTGTTCAGTGATCAACCTTCTCGGAAAGCTAGGTTTGGTTATATGATTAATCTTTATTGTTTAAAACAGTTGTTTAAAATATGAATTTCAATCCATTTCGTTGTGTTTTGTTGTTTCACTCATAAGACAATGAGAGAAGTTTTGTTGTATCACTCGGTCGCGAACAATTTGCAATGTATGCGTTCCTGCTGACAGAGATTTGAGTAAACAGAAAAAAACAAAAGGGCGCGCTGAGTATAACATTCATGGCAAAAGTGTGTTCGGAAGTGTTGCTATCTTTTGCAAGAACTGGGCTAGTTATACAAGACAGAGCTTCGGAGTTCACAAATTCCATTGTTTCTTGTTCAAAACTTTTGACAAATTTGAGAAATCCAATCAAGATGGAGCCTGCCAACTCATAGTACAGTGACGGAGAAAAGAAGGGAAAAGAAAGTGGGTCTGTTGACCATTCCACAAACAATTTGCAATGAATGCGTTCCTGCTGGAAACTTCAAAAGAGGAGACATTGAGGAGACTCTTTGAGATTCGGCACTTTTCGATCCCAAATCTTTCGGTTTTCCACGGTAACATCAAGTCAAACTGGCAGAAAAACGGAGATGATGTGGCGGGGGACTCGTTTTGTGGGGTGGGAATCCAAACCAAACATTACAGAAATTTATTTTTAATCAATTTATTATGTACGCAGAAAAAGTGAATAACAACTTCTCTGCGTCTCGTCTCCTCTGTCACACTCTCTCACACTCAACGCGCGGCGAGATCAATATATTCGATACACGGCCGCCCCTTCATTGACCTCCTCATTCTTCTCTCATTCAGTCTTCTATTCCTCCTAGCAACTGGTCGCCTATTATTCTGCTCCATCGGTTATCGACAATTGTGACAAAGGTGAGTCTTTTAAATCCACTGGAATAAGGCGGAAGTTGACTAGATTTCATCAAATCGACCCGTCCTTTCCCGGTGGTGAAAATTTTGAAAAACAACACAACTTTTGCCTGATACAGTGGCCACTGTTCAGCCATTGTACGGTAGGCAGCTATTGCTGTTCTTCTTTACGAATGGAACTTCTAAAACACAAAAAAAAAACACAAAAACAACACAACTTTTGCCTGATACAGTGGCCACTGTTCAGCCATTGTAAGGTAGGCAGCTATTGCTGTTCTTCTTTACGAATGGAACTTCTAAAACACAAAAACAACACAACTTTCGCCTGATACAGTGGCCACTGTTCAGCCATTGTACGGT